>JAHWGI010001411.1:1477500-1654909 GCA_029379305.1 Frankliniella fusca
ACCGGTCTGCTGCAGGCTCCAGTGGCAGCGGGATTCTCCTGCCCCCCCCCCCCCCTCTCTCTCTCTCTCCTGTCGAGGGGTGTCAGTCCCGGGAGGGGGCGCTCACAGGGAGAGTAACTCTTCAGGTAACCGGCGGGACGGGGCGGGGCGAGGCAGGGTGCCTCCCTGGCCTCCCTGAGGAAAGATCTCGAGATCTGCTGGTCGCGGTACGATCCGCACGGGAGATCAGAGCCTCATTGTGAGTGGTGCTCCTTCTACTGCTGCTGGTGGTAGTGGTGGTGCAGGTCACCGGTGAGGTGAAGAGATAGATTGTTCACACTTACTTGATTCGTATTTTTATATTTGTCCAAAGTTAAATAATCAAATGTTTTGCGCATATTTGTGCGCGTGCATTTGAACACTTTAGTGCGCTTTAGTGAATAATTTTTAACAAAAATAATGACATTTTGTTCTCAAATTTGTGCGAAACGAAACGCACGTATAACTTTGCGGATGCGTTTTGCACAAAAACGTTCCAATAATCCATTTAGCGTGTTGGTGGATGATTGTTCGATGCAGCAGCCCACGGCGCTCACACAATAAGTGTGTACCTGACGCGCACCGCAGCATTATGAGGTGTGTGAAGCCCGCACACCTTTAAGCACCTTCTCACCTCTACTTCAAATGTTAGTATAGGAAACGGGGATTCTCAAACCACCAGGTGTGCGACATTAACACACATTCTGGAGTTTCCGGTGCACCGCCACAGCCTAGCCACTCTCTCCCAAACTGCTCTCTGCTCGGGAGGCAGGCCGACGCGGTGTCTCGCCCATTAAGTGCGGCAGTGTGCCCCAGAGGGTGAGAGAGAGAGAGAGAGAGAGAGAGAGAGAGAGAGAGAGAGAGAGAGAGAGAGAGAGAGAGAGAGAGAGAGACGGATGTGGTGCAGGTTGTGGAGGGAGAGTCTGCGGGGGTGCGTGCGTGCGTGTGGGTACGTACGTACGTTTGCGTAGTTGAAAGGGTCTCCGTAGAGGGGCCTAGGTGCAGGCAGGCCGCAGCAGTGCTCTGCCCCGCAGTGTTTGTCGGACAAACCTCGTGTGTGTGTGCGTGTGTGTGAGAGTGGGTGTGTAGCACGAACAATGCGAGAGAGCGAGCGAGAGAGCAGTAGAAGTCAGTAAGCGGTTGTATTAAGCCCCCTACATTCGGCCGTGCCGTTTCAGAGCGGCCCCGCCCCGGCCGATCGCCGAGCGCCCGGCTGCGGGTGGTTAGGCAATGCGCCCGACACGGCTTTTTACCGTATTGCCTACCCTGTGAGTCGCAGGCGCTACGCCGCACAGATGGTGTGTGTCTGGCCTGGCCGGGCTGGGCCCGGAGGGGGAGGAGGGGGGGAAATCGTGGGGCAATGCCCCGGCGCGTCGCGTGCCCGTCTGACCCCCCCTCCCCTCCCCCCGCTCTCTCTGACCGGAGGTCGCCCCAGTAAGTCACCAACCCCCACCCCCACCACCACTACCACCACCATCCCCTTCGCAAGGCGGGTACCCCAGCAGTAAGTGTGTGATAGTGTGGACAGAGAGACAGAGCTAGACGAGAAAAAAGAGAGTGTGTCGGTGTCGCAGAGCAGCCATGTCGGTGTCGGTCCCCCAGGCACTACTGGTCCGGTCTGGGTCCGGTTCGGTCCCGCACTGCTACGCTCTTGGTTGCGCCATTTCGGGATTGCAATAGCTCCGCGTCAAAGACCGATAGGGTTTTGTATCAACGCGTCCCATGGTCATGAGTCTGTACAGCCGGAGCACACTTGCTGCTGCATCAGAAATCCGAATGCTGGAATAAGATGTCGCTAACTTATTGTACGCGCGTGTGAGTTTTCAGTTTTGGCACTGCCTGTGTCTAAGGGAGAAGCAATCCAGAAATTTTTGTAGGAAAATTCGGAGAAATTCAGAGATATTCTGGAATATTTAAAGAGATGAGGGGAAATTAAAGCAAACATTACCAAAATAAAATTAATGAAAATTCAGAAAAATTCACAAAATTTGCATACTAAAACTCATTGTAGTTTTTACCAAAACTCATTGTAGTTTTCCCCTCGAGCCAGTCCTTTCCACGGTCGCTCTACTATGCCGAGGGAACTTGGCGAGCACTTGACGAGGACTAAATGAGAAGTTTTCGTTTATGTTAGGGTCATCCCTCTTCTCTCCCAACCCACCCGTCCTCCGTCCTGTTGCCACTCGAGCCCGGGGAAACTCATATTTGTCCGGTGGGCGGCGGGGAGGAGGGAGGAAAACTAATCTGGCTGGGGGGGGGGACCCTCCGGTGTGTTGTGCTACCCGTGGCAGCACGTACCCCGGGGGGAGAGAGAAAGGAGGGAGGGGAGGAAAAGTCGTTCACGGCGCCGGCGATTAATTTGACCACCAGCCTGGAAACTACACCCTCTGGAAAATAAGCACCCATCTTTTTGTCTCTGTCTCGCACGACCCGCCCGGCGGGTGCTCGTCCGTCTCTCTCTCTCTCTCTCTCTCTCTCTCTCTCTCTCTCTCTCTCTCTCTCTCTCTCTCTCTCTCTCCCCCTCTCTCTCTCCCTCTCTCTCTCCCTCTCTCTCTCTCTCTCTCTCTCTCTCTCTCTCTCTCTCTCTCTCTCTCTCTCTCTCTCTCTCTCTCTCTCTCTCTCTCTCTCTCTCTCTCTCCCCAGCCGGCTGGCGCAGGGTGGCCTGGCCGGGCCGTGTCACAGGGCAGTAACACTGTGCGTCGTTAGAGGGTCGATACGGCCCCGGGCCACGCCACGCTGTGCCACGCCATTTAACGTTGAACGTTATGAGCGAGTCACTGATGGTTGGACGCTGAGCGGACACACATCCCTCCGGGGATGCCCCGCCCCGCCCCGCCCCACCCCGCTCCGCCATCACCGCACTCGTAAAACCCGCGGAGGAAAAAAAAAAATCCGCGCGTGGACACACACATGGCGCGCTGCCTCGCCGCCTAAGGCAAAGGCGGCGGAACAGAAATGGAGCGCGAATATGAACGACTTTTGTGAAATGACAAGTATAAGGGGGCAAATCTTTGTGCGGGGACGGCGGGGCGGGGTCCGCGGCTGTGCCGGCGCACCCTCACATTTATCAAGACCGCGCTCGCGAGGTCGCGGCGCGACGGGGAAACGTCCCAGAAATTGTTTTTCTTTCAACTCTTTTAAAAGAGGCTGCTGCTGCCGGGGAGGAGGAGGTCTCTGTCTGAGAAGAAGGCCGCGTGCGCGCGCGATCGTCCGTCGCCGCCGCGGTGAGAGTTTTGACAGGATATTTATAATGTACGAGCAATGAATTCGCGAGCGAAGCGGCGCGGGCGGGCGCCACGCTGGCTCGACGTGTAGACTGCTACAGCATTGCGACGCGCCACTCCTCGGAGTAAGGAGAGGAGGAGGTTAAAAGATTCAAGCCCCGGGAGAAAACGAGTGTCTAAGCCGTCGAGCGTTTCGCCCTCTGCTGGCACCCCTGCTCGCCCCGACACTCTCGGTTCATCCCCTCTGAGCCAGCAGGCGCTTTCATCTGTGCTGCACTGTGAAACAAAAACGTAAGTTCCTGTGAAACAGCACCACTGCTTGGCGCGCCGTGTTCCGAAGTGTCACGTTTGCGTAAATAAACCAACGCAAAAATGTTATGTACCGTGTTGTAACTGTCTTATGCATGCGTCCTAAATTTACGGAAGTTTGCCGCACAAGCTCAAAGACCACCAAGTGGTGATATTTTTCGTTAATTTCTGACAGCTCGCGTGGGTTCGCAGTAAATTTCGTGAATACCAGATAAATCTCGTAAATTAATGAAAACTTCCCGTAAGTTGCCGAGAGATGTCGTCAATTTATGTCGGTCACTCACGGAACGCCCGCGCGGCCGGGCTTTCCTTGTAGTCCGCCTACGGAACAATCTCATATATGCATGAGACGGAGATATACTGAAACTAAGTCCGGTTAAAAAAGAAATCCCATTGCGCGCGGAGCAGGCTTTTGCTCCCCACATTTATCCACTTGCGCTCTTCTCCCGGGCCGGGCTCTGCCGGGGGGATATCCGCGGCTGGAATCAAATTTCCCCGCCAGTATCAGTCCGCCGGGCGCGCTGGCGTCGCCGTGCGCCCGGCCCCGCCCCGCCCCGCCCCGCCCCGCCCCGCCCCGCCCCGCCCCGCCCCGCCCCGATGGACCCCGGCGATAGCGGCGCGTATTTATACGGCGGAGCGCAGTGCAGTAAGCGACCCCCTCAGATACGGGCTATGGCTTTGCAAATAACCAAAAGCGTTATCGACAGCTGCGATCCGCTATACTCGTGCGTATGGTGCGGGGGACGAAACAAACGGTATTGCGAAGAAAAATCAAAAATGTCACATGTGTGCTTTTTTCTCTTGGCCTGTGTGTCCTTGTTCTGCTGCGGTTGCGGCCGGCTGCGGTCGTTATTAGCAGATGATACATCTTAGCCAAAATAAGAGAAACTAAAGAGAACTGATGTTTCATCGGCTTGTACTCTCGCAATAGTATAGAGCGGGCCGGGTTGTCACAGCGCGCGGCGGTGCGGCGGCGGCGTGTGCAGGCCTGGGGAGGGGGAAGCCAGGCGGGCCAGGCGAGGGGGTCGGGAGGGGGAGGTGGGGCCAGCGGGGCCGAGGCAGGGACCAGGCGAGGCTCCTACCCATGGTATTGTTGCCTTGCGGCGCCCGGCGGCGCCGGCGCCACGCTCGCGGCTCTCCCGAGTGTAACACATTTATAGCAGTATGTTCCAGACCCTGGGTGGGTCGACCCGCCAAACACATGTGTAACGGTGGCTGACTACCCAAACACCGTAAGTGCAGAAGGCGCTGAAATATAATTATTCGTACGCACATTTTCGTAACGTCGCCTAAATACACAAAAGTGCAAGACATATAAGGTGTCAGATAGCTTTTACTCCCAAGTTCAAAAACCAAGCGCGTACCCTGGGTATATTGTACCTAGGGGGGACTGGGGACTGATGAATGGCTCAATGGCTTGCAGTCCGCGAGGCGCAACACAGCCAAAATCAGATTTTAGTATCATCTGCTTTCATTTACAATCTTGATTGAAATTTTTTTTATTGTTATTCAGAATGACTTAATGCAGCGGTATCCGCCGCGAAGGCCAGTAGAAGTTAAGCGGGCTGAAGGGTTAACGCCGGCGCGTCCGGTGGCGGACGCGCGGGGCGGGGCGACGTCGGAAGAAGCAGTGAATCCGACTCAACGCGAGGCGCTTACAAGCGCCCGGCCTTGCGGCGCGCCGGGCGCAAGTTTTGCTGTAAACCTGGCGACACGTCTTTTGTTACCGAAGAACTTAGCGCACGCGCGCTGGGTATGGGGAGGGAGTGCGCTTGCTGTTTCTAAGGGTGAGCAGGGTTGGTATTCAGAAAGAGAGAGAGACTGATGGCAAATATACTTTTCCTGCGTATATAACGCAAGTCGTGGAGGAGGGTGCGCAAGGATGAGTGGAAATTGAGGGAGAGGAGAGAAGCAGAAGGGGTGTTGAGGAGGTACAATATGGGGGGAGGGAGAGAGAGTCGTGTGTGTGTGTGTGTGTGTGTGAGTGAGAGAGAGAGAGAGAGAGAGAGAGAGAGAGAGAGAGAGAGAGAGTGCGTGTGTGTGTGTGTGTTCGGGCTCGGGTTCGAGTGCAGGCCAGGTGAGGTCAGAGGAGCAGACAGACGCCGGGCCGGCCGGCCGGAGCCTGACGGGGCCGGAGCCAGAGGCAGCCTAGCAGCGCCCGGCCCGGGCCGGCCCGGCCCCCCCGGCGGTCGCCCTTAATTGTTTCCCTTTGACCTGTAATTTCCCCCCGCCTGCTGCTCGACCTGAGAGTCTGGAGTATCGACGTGGCAGGGGCCGAGGTCGGGGCGGTCCGCCCAGACACGTCCAAATAATTGGCCTCTGCTGCTCGTGCGTCGGGCAAGCCGAGCCGAGGCCGAGGCCGAGGGGCCCCACCCATGCGCATGGGCGCCCGCGGCGGCCGGGGTGGGCAACCCGACCGCTCGAGTGCGGAGCGGTGAGCGGTGGTGCCTACCCGGAGCACTGCAGGCGCGCAGCGGCACATGTCAGGAAGATCAGGAAAATGTCGGGGTTTTAAAATTTTGTCAGAAAAATCAGTAAAATATCTTGATTTTAAAATTTTGTCTGGAAAATCAGTAAAATGTCTGGATTTTAAAATGTTGTCAGAAAAATCATAGTAAAATGTCAGGATATTTGGAGAAACGTGTCAGGAACGACTACACCCTCATGAACAAATGGTGCCTTGCTGACCGCGAGTGTGTCGGTGCGACGACTCTGCGTCCCTCAAGTTTGCCGTCGATCGCCCTGGAATGACACGTCAGGAAATACAATCAGTTTTGTCAGAATGTTGTCACAAAAATATCAGGAAAATATTTTATTTGTTTTTAGATTTGTGGCAACCCTGACCCTGGTGCACTCCCTCACGGCGTGATATTTATCGTTTATTCTTGCGGATCGTTATATGAGATAAATATAGAAATGCAGCAGAGGGAAGACCGTTGAGGGTCCGTCGCTGAATGACGCTTCAGACCCGCGCCGCGCACCCTTAAAGTGCAGCGCGCCCCTGCCGCGGCGGTAGCCTCGCAACGAGGAGGAGCAGAAGTTGGGGGGGGGGGGGGGGTTGTAGGAAGTAGAACTGGATCGAGGGAGCGAAACGAGTCTCGAAATGTTGTGTCCCGCTTTCCGAAGAGCCGGTCGAGCCTCTCGCGAGTGACTTTATTGCGGCTGCTATCGGGGCCGGGCCGCGGTGGGGCGGCGGGCGCGGAGTAAACCAAGCTGATCACGACGCGGGTGGGGCTGGGCATGGCTGGGCGGCCAACCTTGGATAAGGGCAAAAATACATGGATCGGCTTCTCAGTTGTGCATTGGTACTTTCGTTACCAAACCACGCCCATAATATTGGGTCTACAAAGTTGGCGAGACACTCATTACACTCGGAAAGGATTGGCATTTACAGGTATGAAGTTGGTTTTGAGCTCAGGTAACCGCGAGCGTTAAAAGGAGCCAAAATATCGAATAGGCACGGGTCCCGGACGAATTGTAGAGGCGGAGCGTAGCGCAGCGGCAGCGGCGCCCGAGAGAGCCCGGCCTCACTTTGTTACCAAACTACTCCCGTAGTATTGGTCCTACAGAGTGGGCTAAACAGTCATTACGCTCGGAAAGGATAGGGCTTGTGAGGTATGACATTCAATTTGAAGTTAATATCACGAAATAAGCAACAGAGGGTGTTAAAGACGAACATATCTACGGTGGCGCGCCGCTGGAGCCGGGCCCGCCCGGCGGCCGAGCGGCGGGGTGGGGGAGCCCCGCCGCTCTCTTCTTACGGGAAGCGCTCGCCGCTGCGCTACGCTACGCCTCCTCAAAACGTCCGGGACCTGTGCCTACGCGCTCCGGAGAAGCCGATCCATGTACTTTGCCCTTATCCAAGCGGCCAACGCCTTCCCCCAGGCAGAGGCAGACAACTTGCTAGGCGCGATAATCTCGCGTCCGTACGCCTCGCTAGACTGTGCGCCGTATTTCTTGAATAGTTTGATTCCTTGCAAAATTATTCCTCCCACGAGAAATTGATGTACCACCTCCATCTCCTAAGCTTGGGTCTGGGTATTGTCCCTCTCTTAGGAGGTCTTTTTTCCCCTCTTATACTTTTTATTTTTTTCTAATAATGGTGTGCCTCGCTCATGCTCCATATAGGAGTCCAGAGAGCAAATGCACTGCAGACGTAAGACGCAGGGGGGCAAACACTCGACGCGCCCCACGTGCTCGCGCTTGCGCCCCCCTCTTCCAGGATCCTTGTTATTTCTATTATTCGCCGGCTCTGCTCTGCGCTGCTCCGCCCCGCCTCGCCCAGGCCGAGATCTGCTCCCGCCGCTGTGCTTTCTCTCTCTCTCTCCGATTTTACTCCTCGTGGGAGATAAACTTGGTCGACCTCCTGCATATTCATTCGAGGTATCGAGTTGCGTCGGCGGGGCCCGCAGCCCGGGCCGGCCTGGCCCGCCGCCGAGCCGGCGAGAGAGGGCGGCGGTGCCGTGTGCCGAGCGGCAGATGCATCCGTTCCGCTCTAGGCCCAGCCGTCTCATTCCGAATGGAGCGCTCTCGCGCTGCCGTCCTTGTCGCACTCACGCGCGTCGCTGCCAACCCCGACATGCGGCACCGCCATAGGTGCGACAAGGACGGAGCTGGGAGAGCGCGATCTTCGGAATCAGACGGCAGGACACTCTGGCCGGCACAATTGGGAGGTAACCGGCAGTTAAACTGATTATGTGTCCGTCCTATGCCGCTGCGCAGCCCGTCCCCTTGATTAGTGAGGCCGGCATATTCATGGCATGGCGCGGCCACTCAATCACTTTATCGATCAGGAGGCGGCCTTTGGTGATCGGCGCCTTGATTGTGCGCGGGGCGGTATGGTATGGCGGGGCGGATGCGCCCTGCTCTCAACTTCGTGTTTGTGGGGCACAGCAGCGGGGCACGGGGGAAGGGGTGCGCCTCTACCCCACTGACTCTTTCCTCTCCTCCAAGTCACATCTTTACGACTTGCCGCGGCCACTTCACTCAAAGCCTACTGGAGCGAAGAGAGAGAGAGAGAGAGAGAGAGAGAGAGAGAGAGAGAGAGAGAGAGAGAGAGAGAGAGAGAGAGAGAGAGAGGGGGGGGGTTGCCGAGGAGGAAGGCGATGTTCTCTCTTAAACGAGGAATATCATAGCAAGCCAGCCACTTACTCCTCCCCCTCTCCACCCCGGCTCCTCTCTTGTTAGTTTTGTCCCGCCGCTGAAACTCCCCAATTTATATGGATGTCGATTGGCGGCCACGAGAAGCAAGCAGGCCTGTACTCTTTTCAGCGCAGCAGTACCCTAGATTTTTATTTTCCGACTCACAACGGAGTAAAATTTTCAAATTTGCATTAGGAATTTTTTTCCCTTAAATTTTGTCGCTTGTTAAATTTATTCTCTTGCTTGAAGAAGATATGTAATACCGCCTCTCGTCGAAGTTATGATAGTGCTTGAACGTCCCCGCAACATAACACCACCACTTCCAAGACGTTTAGAATGTGAGCAGGGAGCTCCTCGGGCGGCTCGGAGTGGAGTGGAGTGGTGCTCCTCCGCGAAAGCCTCCCCCCCCCCCACCCCCACCCCGCCATCCCGGCCGCAAGAAGTTTGGCTTTTGCGTACGAGATATGCTTCACTACATTGTCAGAAAAGTTTTATGGTTCCCGCGAGGAGGCTGAGCCCTGCCTCTGCCCCGCGCCTCAGCCACAAACGCGCCGCGCCCCGCCACGCCACGCACGTGCCTGTAGCGAGATTTATCCCACACCCTTCGGCGCGCCGCCTGGCGCGGGCGTGGCAGGGCGGGGCGGGGCGGGGCGGGGCGGGGCGGGGCGGGCCTGGCCTCGACGGGCCCAGAGCCTAGCGCCCGAAACCCTGCTGCGCCTGCTGTGCGCCGCCGATCAAATTTGTTTCCTTCGAACACAATAATTACTTTGGCGTGGTTTGCCCCATGAGGCGGGGCGTGCGGCCGAAGCGGTTTATACTGCCTTATTCTGCCGCCGCCGTGCGCGCCGTGCCTAGCCGCACCAAAGGGTCGGCCGGGCAGCGGCAGCAGCGGCGTGCCAAACAAGGAGGAAAATATAATTTGGTGAGGACCGCGCGCGGCTGCACGGGCTTGGGGCTCTACGGGAGAGGCTTCCGCAGCAGCAGCGATTCCGAAGATCGCTCTCGTGCCTCCGTCCTTGTCGCACCCACGGCGGTGCCCTATGTTGGGGAGGGCGCCCTGCCCCACGAGTGCGACAAGGACGGAGAAGCGAGAGTCTTCTTCAGACGGCAGCGCGGTGAGGTTTCTCTCATCGCGATACGTTTTATACCCGCTCTTCCGCTGCTGCTTTGCTGTTGGGCTCTGCTGCTGCTGCTGCTCTCGTCTCCGCCAAGCGAGCCATCACCGTCCTAGCGCGACGAGCCAGACGTAACAAGGTTCTTAGCGTTACAAAGCCGCGGGCTGCGCGTTACACGGCACTCGGGAGCGTTCCGCCCCGCCCCGTCCCACCCGGTGCGCTCTCCCCCGCAGGACAGCGTGACGCAAGCACAGTGGCGCGCTCTCCCCTTGCCGCTCTCCCGTCTCCGCTCTCCCGCCGCTCCCGCTCTCGGGTGTGCGTTAGTCACTGACACTCTGCCCTCGGGGCCCGGGGCTGCTGTGCTGTGACCCACGCGTCTGGCGGCCCCTGGAGCCTGCCTGGAGCTGGGGGAGCCGCCGGGGCAGGCACTGAGGGCTGCGCGGACTTTACGTTGCCACCAAATATGGTCCCTGGAGCCTGGAGCGGTCTCAGTGGCCCGTGTCTCCCGCCCTCTCTCTCTCTCTCTCTCTCTCTCTCTCTCTCTCTCTCTCTCTCTCTCTCTCTCTCTCTCTCTCTCTCTCTCTCTCTCTCTCTCTCTCTCTCTCTCTCTCTCTTGCCATTCTCCACGTAGCTCTCCCGCGTGTAACACCGGCTGTTGCCGCCCGGCTAGTGTCAAAGTGAAACCCGAGCTGTTCGCGGTCAAACCACATCACCCCCGCCTGCCTCCCCTGCTTTACTCCGCCGTGACCCTATCCCTCGCCCCTTACCGTTCCCGTCTCCCCATTTCCCTTGCCTGACGTATTTTTGGTCCCACAAATGAGGGATCGGCATCCGGATACGGATCGGTCACTGCCTGGACAGTGCCCCCCCCAGCCCGCCACGGGCAAAAAAAAACAACGATGCGACCGCAGCGGGAGGGTCGCCCTTCTCTACAGCTTCAAAAAAATATTAAAAAATACACTCAAACGATAGTTTTTGGAAATGCAAAAGAAAAATGTAATATTTCTTTCTGCGTACGAGTCTTTTTTTCTTTTCTTTATAATATGATAGAGTAAGGACTTTGTGTGCACTCTATCTGTTTGGGCCGAGCTCCGAGTCCTCGTCCACTACTTCACCACTGAAGCATCCCGCTGCTAACAAGCAGTATTGGGGTGTATTATACCTGTTGGTGGGGGGGGGAGGGGTGTAAGGGAGGGGGGCGCTGACCCACGCTGTCACCCGAGATGGCGAGGCGAGCCCCCCCGGAGGGGTCGCGCCCGTGTGCGTGCGTGCGTGTGTCTGCGAAATATACGGCGGAACACTCGTCAAAGTGGCAACGACATGGCGTCAGCTGCCTCCCGCGGTGTTCGCCCCCCCCCCTTACCCCGCCGGCGCGAGAGGACGGCGGGCTCGAATAACACCGCCATTCTGGTAACGCACACCAGCTGAAGGGGATGATAGGGTAGTGCCAGTGCCCGCGGCCCCCGGGCCCTGGCACGCCCCGGCGTGGCACGGCACGGCCTTCCAGGCAAGTACAGGCTCAGCAATCTTATTTCTTTTTCATACTTTTTTTTTTTTTTTTTTTGAAAAAAAAATGTATAAAGTTAAACAAATTTTATGTACTTTATAACCCGCGGCCTTACCCTTCTCGCTAGTGCTGCCCATAGAGCGAGCCTGCAGTTTATCGCTGCTGAGCTGTGCGCCCTGCTGTGCGTGAGTTTAGAGAGAGAGAGAGAGAGAGAGAGAGAGAGAGAGAGAGAGAGAGAGAGAGAGAAGAGAGAGAGAGAGGGAGGGAGAGAGGGAGGGAGAGAGAGAGAGAGAGAGAGAGAGAGAGAGAGAGAGAGAGAGGGAGAGAGAGAGAGAGAGAGAGAGAGAGAGATCGTCACTCGAGAGACACGGCAGTTAAACGCGCCACCGCTGCTGTAAACATGACATGACACGAGGGTAAGCACAAATGTAAATTTCTATTTATGTCGTCGTGGAGATTGCGTTAGTCCCGCGGCTGCCGTGGCGCGTGGAGCTGCTTACAGCCTCGCCCATACTCCCCGCCGGCCGCTGCGGGAAAGAATCTCGCGTATGAATGTGAGCGTCGTGTAGGTCGAGCGAGCTGTGCCGTACACGACTCGTGTTATTATTATATTTCCCTCCTTTTTCACATCTTCGCGAGACCTCACGGAAGGGCGAATACCATGAGATTTCATTTGTCTCTCAAAAATATACAACCACGAGTGCGAGAGCCTCGCATTCCTCACCCTGTTAAAGTTCTGCAAAGTATTCTCACTCTTCGTAAGCTGCAAAGTATTTGCTTTGTAACTTACAAAGAGAAAAGGATACTTCGTAGACTACAATGCTCATGCTTCGCAGACTGCAAAGGAATTCTTTGCAGCCTACAAAGTCTCTGTTTTCTTTGTAAGTTACGAAGCTAATGCTTTGCAGTTTAAAAAGAGTGAAAATTCTTTGTAGCTCTACAAAGCAAATACTTTGCAAAACTTTAACAGTGCAGTTTAGTCGAGTTGAAGAGTCGAAATGAGATCCATCCCGTTGGCGCGGCCGCGCTAAGCACAATAACCCGAGGAAGGAAAACACTTACTCAAAATGTGTACAAAAATTTTTTTGGCTCTCATTTTTTTAATCTTAGATTTTGATTATTCTTGTGACTTTTAAGAAAATTTCCGTCGCTTTTTGATAAATTTTGATATTTTACCCCCATTTCTGATTATTTTTTCAATTTGATTTCATTTTTTGTTTATCACTTCTCGGTTTTTCGTTTTTTTTTTAATTTGTCTTCTTGATTTTATTTTGATTTTTTGATATATGTATATATATTTTTTAAAATTTTAAAATGTTTTTTGTGAGGGCTTTACAATGATTTTTTGAAGAGACACCCCCCTCGCAAAAACCATATACCTCCCCCCCCCCCTTTCCTCCACCGCGCCGCGACTCCTGCTAGAGCAGGGAAACGAGCGAGCGCAGAGGCTTGTATGCGTCCGAAAACGACTGACGTGAGTGAGACGCTCGAACTAGAATAGAGCTCCCTCTTACTCTCACCTCTCGTTTTCGGACGCATACGAGCCTCTGCGCCCGCTCGTTTCCCTGCTCTAACTCCTGCCCGGCTCGAAGTGGGACTTGATTCTCTTGGAGCGGCGCTGGAGGTAGGAAGGAGCGACTTGACGACTCGCGCTTACCGGGGCTCAGCCGCCGCTCGGCCGCGGGCTCAGCAGCGCAGCGCTGAGCGCCCCGGTACGGAGAAAGGGAAGCCCTGGCCCTCCGGCCCTTGTTCAAGGACTGCTGCTAGGCCTTCTCGGCTGAAAACGCGGAGAAATCAAGAGGCCGCGAATCCGGACCGCCTTTCCTGTAGACTGATTCAGAAGAGCGCTCCCCTCGCTCTTTCTCTCTTGCACCCACGAGGTGCGCCTTGTAGGTGCGAGAGAGATGGAACGAGGAGAGCGCTCTTCTGAATCAGTCTGCTGCGGGCTGTGGCCATATGGTCCTGCTCACAATGCTGCGCGAGGGCTCTGTAAGAAAATCGACTCGAGGAAGTATAGGATGGTGGTGTTGCTGTTAAGTCGAGCTGGGCTTTTGCACGCGAACCACAGCCAGAGACAGTTCTGCCAGATAAGTAGGCAAAAAATCCCTCGAATACACCTGTGCGTGGCAGACGGGTATCTCCGCCTGCCTACTATAGGCAAGTTCTCTACACATGAGACTACATGTTGCCTAGTAGGAAGATACCCGTTTGCCACACACAGGTGTATTCGAGGGATCTTTGGCCTACTTACTTATCTGGCAGCACTGGCCACAGCCAGCTACCAAGCTCTCTCACGGTACCCGCTTCTCGGCACGGAATGGTACGGGGCACGGGTCTAGCGCGGGTACCTGCCGTGCCAACCGCATCCGGCACCCCTCGTCGAGCGAGGGCCCGCTCCGCCCAGCCTGCTCCGTTTGCACTCTCGACGTACCCATTCGCGGTTGAGTGAATGTCGATATACCTACCTACCTGCTCCTCCAGGGTCTCCTCTTGGCTCGCCTCCTCCTCCCCCTCCTCCTCCTCCTCCTCCTCCTCCTCCTCCTCCTCCGCCTCCTCCTCCTCCCGCTCCTCCTCCTGGGATACGCGTATCCTCGCGGGATACGCCTGCTTGTATGTACCCGCCAGCTCAGCTCACATCCACATCGGCATGGCCCCCTCCCCCTCCTCCTCCTCCTCCTTCTCATCCTCCTCCTCCTCCCCCTCGTCCTCCCCCTCCTCCTCCTCCTCCTCCTCCTCCCCCTCCTCCTCCTCCTCCCCCCTCCTCCTCCTCCCCCCTCCTCCTCCTCCTCCTCCTCCTCCTCCTCCTCCTCCTCCTCCTCCTCCTCCTCCTCCTCCTCCTCCTCCTCCTCCTCCTCTTTCCTCTCACTATCGAAGACCGCCGCCGCCGAATCTCGGCAGTCCACGGCGGGATGGGAGAGGCGTAGCTTGCGGCGGCGGGGAGGCGGGTCAGACTTTAGACAAAGGCTTACAGCCGGCGTAGCTAATCACCCGGGACCCGGCCCTGGCCCGCCAGCGGCAGTGCGGCTGCTGAAACGTTGTTCGTAAAGATGAAAGCAGTGGCGCGCGTGGGCGTGTGAATAAAATATAATGAATGGGGGGAGAGGGAAGGGAAAATCTCAATGGGCCCCGTCGTACCTGCGGGCTTCACTTGCGCTCCTGCGCCCTCGCATCTCTCTTTCTCTCTCTCTCGCTCGCTCCAACACACACATACACTCTTCTCTCTCCCTCTCCTTCCGCACACCATGCAAATGGCAAGGGAGAATGGTCGTGCCACCGGTGATATTGCGAGGCGCGGGGCCGGGGCTGCCAACCCTCCTGGCAGTCTGACCCGCGCACCGCGCACCGCGCCAGCGCTCCGAGGAATGACTATGAGCGAAAACGGAGGCGGCGCCCGTCGCGCCGCGCCGCGCTTCGCCGCGCTGCGGTCGGTTTTGTGCGAGCTGCGTCTGAAATTTATTACCTCTCGGACAACTTTTAATGCCTCTGTTGCACGTCACGGCCGCGCCCCCGACCGCCCCGACCTCGCGGCCCGGTCCCGGTACTCTGCTCATTATTTCCCTCGCGCCCCCTCTTTCTGCAGGTGCACCTCCCCCTCCACCTGCCACGCTCCCGTTTGTTATTTTATTTGCAGCGGCGCGCGTCTCTCTCTCTCTCTCTCTCTCTCTCTCTCTCTCTCTCTCTCTCTCTCTCTCTCTCTCTCTCTCTCTCTCTCTCTCACACACACACTCCTCTTTACCCTTTAGCGTGCGGCACACGACGCAGCTCCTCGGCGTTGTGTTCCTCTTTAGCCCACTACAAAGCCGGAGTGTTTGAGAAATTTCCCGCTCCCCGCCGCCGGCCTCTTCTGCGTGAGCAAAGTCACTCACTTGCAAGTGAGTGACATTGGCTCGCGCCCGTTTCCAGTGCGGTGAGCAGCGCCGATACCCTGCGCCCACCCCTCACTGCGCTCCGCCTACCTTCACCAAGGGATCCTTCACTTTAAATTCAAGCGTATTCATCTATTTTTCTGGTTTTTCAGAATGTTTTACTGATTTTTTTTGCGATGTTTTCTTGATTTTTATTCTGATTTTTCTTAATTTTCTCCGTTTTTTTTCCTGATTTTTTTTTGTTTTCATTGATTTTGTTGAAGAGTGTAAACTGATTTTTTTTGAGTGAAGGACCCCTTGGCCTTCAACCCCCGTCGCCACAACAGTCCGGTCTGGAGTGAAGAGAGCTGCTGGGGAGAGGGGTCAGGGAATTCAGAATAAGAAGTCAGGGAACTTGAAACGGGTCCGGAAATCGGGGGAAAGTCGTCGAATTAAATTAGGAAAAAGGCCTTTTTCCGTCGCAGAGGTCAGGGAAAAATATTTCAGTCTCAATGTGGGTAGGCCAGGCTTGCCCCGCTACGCAAAACGCTGGTATGGCGCTGCCGTCTACGTGCTACATACTTTATAATAGACTGTACGCTAATTAACTCCTCCCTGTAGGGATTTCATCAAAAAAGTCAGAGAAAAAAAGGGAAACAAAACGGAAAATTGGCTCCACAAATTGGGGAAAGGCGGAGAATTTCATTCTGGGATCCCTGTATAGGAAACCCTGGCAAACAACGTGGGGGTGTGGTGGAACAGGGGAGGGACGCGTTCACCGCCAGCAAATTTCACTCAATAAACCCACCCTCTCTGGCGTCTGTGGTGTGCATGCGGAGGCGGGCGGGGCGGGCAGGAAGCCTGGCTGCAGATCAGCCCCCGGCCCTGCCCTGCGCCGCCGCTCACACCCCTTTCACCACCCGCCATCAGCTTCTTTGTTCTGCTGCCGTATTTAAATAATAACCGAGCATAAGGATAATAATAATAATGATGATGGTGTTGGTGGTGGTAATTACGTGCCGAGAATAGAGGTTCCGCAGCAGCGGTGAGGTGCGGTGCTTGCTGGCGGCTGCTGCTGCTGCTGCTCCAGGGGAACCGCCGCCCCGCCCCACCCCGCCCCAGTCTACCACGCCCCGCCCCGCCCTGACCCGGTGGAGTTGGACATGACCTAGGCAGCCCTCTTGTTTACCAGGACGTGGAGCGCCTGCCTCCCGTACCCTCCGCCGCCGCCCCGGGGGGCTGCTCTAGCCTGGCGTGGACTTGTTACTATTCTAGGGCTACACGCCTGGCCTCCACCACCACCACCACCACCACGAGCCGCTAGAACAAGGGGCTGAATAACTAGGCCGCCCGCCCGCCCGGTCCGGTGCGTGGTGGCGTGTCGCGGTGGCGGGCGGGGTGGCGGTGCGTAGCGGGATACGCCTGCTTGTACGTACCCGCCAGCTCAGCTCACATCCACATCGGCATGGCCCCCTCCCCCTCCTCCCACACAGCTACCAGCAGCACGGCGGCGGCGCGGGGCTCGTATTTTGACAGGGAGGGGTAAAAAAAAAATCAACGATTATCGGAAACCGTTGGCAGTAGCGGATAACCACCCACGAGGTTTCTATGGCTGTTATTCTTTAGTATCATTATTCCCTTCTGTTTTCCCACACTGTTATTATCTCTTTGGTTACTTGTTATTGCTTGGAGTGAAGCGACGAGCGCGGGGCCCCGCGGCTGCTTTGCGTGCGATGTTGTGAAGAAGGAAGGAAGTAATGTTAGCGGCGCCAGATCGAAAATCTGATAACGCGGCCGCAATTACAGGATCGTTTGCTTGCAGTTTCTTTCTCTCTCTCTCTCTTTCTCTCTCTCTCTCTCTCTCTCTCTCTCTCTCTCTCTCTCTCTCTCGCTCTCTCTCTCTCTCGCTCTCTCTCGCTCCCCCTCTCCCTCTCCCTCTCTATTTTTTTATTTTTACTTTATTCTAATCCCACGTGCCCTGCCGCCCTATGGGGGAAATAAGAAAAAAGTGAAGTATCAGTGGTACTCAACCTGCGACCGACCCGTACGGTTGCCGAGGTGGTAATGAATCATTTTCAAATCTGTACTCGCTGAAAACAATGGTACGTTTTTGTGTGTTTTTCGGGAAAAAGGTGAAAACTTTGAGGAACTCCTTTCTTTAAAAAAAAAAAAAATAAGAAGACTCTTAAGTTGTTACGCAGAGAGTCTTCTCAAACATTATGGAAAATTCGCACTTGGTTTTTCTTAGGGAACGTCCTCGAAAGCTGTAGAGATTTTCCTCTCTCAGCCCAAGCGCAGATCCAGTGCTTCTTTTTTTTCTAACTTAAAAAAAAAAAAAAAAAAAAAAAAAAAAAAACAGTCAGGAAGAATCTGGCAGATTTCCACGTGCGCGGCGAAAAGCAGAAAGAACTTCTGTCAGAATATTGACGCGAGAAACACCACCATGCAGTTATTCCCTGCTTGTCCGTCGCTTTGAAGCGCGCGCGCCCGTCACGTCAAATTACAAACGCGACCGGGCCCTGGGCGCGGCGGGCGCGGCGCCGCGCTCGGGCGGGGAGGGGCGGGGAGGGGCGGGGAGGGGCGGGGAGGGGCGGGGAGGGGCTACGCGTGTCACTTTTTCCCCCTTCAATAACTTGCGCGTCGCTCCTTTTCCTTTTCCCTCCCGCAACTCCTTACTCGCACGTCGCTCCCCTATTTCCGTCCGTCCGTCAAAAGCCGCGCCTGAATCTCGTTACGCGCGCGGTTACTCGTTTGTGTTGCGCCAACAGATTTTCTATCCGCGGCGCTCGCGCCCTTCCTGCGTCCTGTGTGCCCCCGACAAAACCACTCGGGAAAGAAGAAGAAAAAAAAGGAAAACAGAAAAAGATTTTGATCAGTTAATTTCGAGACACACAATTACTCGCTGTGGCAACTATTTACCAGTTGCCACAGCGACGGAGTTGGCTGCCTCAGTGGAAAGCGGAAGCGTTCCCTTACAGTAGCCATAACCCGCAAGTTCTGGCGGCTATTAGGGGATGGTGCAGTTTTCAGAACAAACGGGCTGGTTACTCTAGCGAAGAATTCGCTCTAGCAACCAACTCCTCTCTGTGGCAACTATCTATTCGTTGCCATCGCAAAATTTGGGTTGGCTGCCTCAGAATTAACATTTCTCTTAGCTCTGAGGACTATATTTTTTTCAATGCGCTTACCGCATTCCCCACTTTTGATTCTATCCGCGCCTGACCTTTTCCCCTCAACTGACTATACATCGCGGCCTGATGCGGCAATATATATAGGTCGCGCCCTCGCCTCACCGCTCTGATCGCGCGCCCTGCTTGCCGCGAGTCGGTATTGATTTTGTTCGCGCCGTATGCGAAAATCGCGAGGGGAGAAACGTATTGGTCTGGCGTAGGTGGTGAAATTGTCGGGAAAAGAAATCTGGTGCCGCGCCACGCTCCGCCACGCCCCGTCTGGTCAAAGCGGCCGCGGCGGGGCGCGGCGGGGTGGGGTGGGGTGGGGCTCGCGAGCAACAGGTGCCCGTGGCGCCGCGGCGCGGACTCGCGGAGGCGAGGCGAGGGCAGCCCGTGCTGCTGCGGCCGCGGCATGGCGCCCTGGGGCCCAGCAAGGGCTTATGTCAGGGAGGCGCGTGTGCCTTTGCGGATACACACAGGGAAGTCATCTCTCTCGCCGCGTCCAATTTAGTTTCGCTTCACGTTACTACGGCGAAAACGGTTTGTGTCTTTCGCAAATGGTTGTTATTGTGAGTCGTAATAAAAAATCATTTCCTCACTGACTGGGTCCTAAACATTTGCAGCCTCTTCCTCTCAAGATATTTATAATCTTGTTTGTGTGTGTGAGGGTGGACCTCTCCGGTCCAACAATGGCATTCGAGTTTGTAGAAGTGAGATCCCTCTCTGCGACCCAATAAGAGGACCTTAATGATGAAGTGAGAAAAGAAAGGAGAAATATAGTTATATTTTACGGACGGCCAGGTTAGGTAGGTTAGGTCAACAAGAAAGTCATTTCACCACATTTTTGTTTCCTGCCCGTAGAATCAAGATGCTCAACTCAGGAAACGAATTGGTCTTTGTTGCACACTCTTTTAATAGACGAGTCACGTTTTAAAACGACTTCACCAAAACCACTTGTGAAACACAATTATTTCAGATAAATTGACACTAACTTTCAGGTAACTGCCCCGAAATGTCGTGGGATTGGTTTCTTTTTTCTGTCTTTTTTTCTTCCATCCACGATCTCTGCTATCTCTCCCCCATCACCTGGGGTGATGCCAAGCCCTTCCTCCAACGCAGAGATAAGTTTTGCGTTTTCGTTTGTTTGCTTTCTTTTCTTTCTTTTTTTTTTCTGGATTTGCCACGGGGACCCTCTATACCGTCCGGACCCGGCTGAGCTGAGCCCCGCCTGTCCACTCTGCCATTCCGCACACGTGTGCCCCGGCCCCTGGACCCCGGCAGGACCCCTCCTCCTCTCGTCCCAATCTCTTTTTTGCTATCCTGGTCCCCCTCCTGGTTCTGCCCCACTGCGGCGCGACGCAGCGCATCTACGCCCGCTCCCCCCTCCTCCCCCTCGGGCCTTGTGCCGCAGCCGCATGATGTGATCGCGTACCAAGTGACTAATCTCCAGCGCGGCGGCGGGGCGGGGGCGGTCCGTAAATAAGCTGCTCGACGCCTTGTCGCCTGCATGGCCACCTCCAGGCCAAACTCCCCCCTGGATATAGGCACCATTCCGCGAGCAGCCCCGCAGCTGTTTAGCGACGGCCCCCGCCGCCGGCTGTTCTCAGCCGAGATGAGGCCGTTGAGGGCCGCAGGGAGTGGCGCCGTAATAAGACGACCGCTCCAGGATTGCCGTTCGAATGAGAAGATGGGCCGCTGCCCTCCTCGAGTTCAAAAAACCCATCTCCCTGGTTGCGTTTATTGATGAACTTCTTTTTAGGCACGAAGCCGGCTTTTATGTTGTTGTTTTTTTTTTCTTAAGATTTCTTTTTTTTACTTAGGGCCTTTTATATGCAGATCCGGAATTTTCTATGCGATTTTCTTAAAATTTGCCAGTGAAGTAAAAACTAAATCTGTTTAGTTCACTTTGTAAAACCATACATGAGGGCCAATTTTGAGAAATTTTGATTTTTAAAATCTGTTTGTATGGTAATACTCGACTTATGTTCTTTTCTCGTTTGGCTTGCAGTGATGAGCCGGTGCTCCTGCTGCTAGGAGCCCAGGCAGTGGCGGCGGCCTCGACGGCAACATGACGTCCTCGCCGCCAGGCGCGGTGGGCGAGGCGCTGGGCGAGGCCGTGGGCGGCCCCGGCTCGCCCACCGGGCTGCCCGACGTGGCCGGCCTCGGCGTGCGGGGCGCCCTCAACTACCTCGTCGACTGCAAGAACATGACGGACGACGCGAGCCCCATCATCTGCATGCCGATGGTGGTGAACGCGACGGACGCGGACGAGCAGATCGGGCCGCTCATGCAGAAGGTCGTCTCCATCGTCGTGCCCCTCATCTTCCTCGTCATCGTTGTGGTCGGGCTCTTCGGTAACGCCCTGGTAAGTGCGGGTGAGGTCAGGGGGAAAGAACTCTGAATTTTGGTGCACAATTCTGTAATATTTACTGAGCTGTTGTGAATTTTCTGTGAATTCTTTGTATAAATTTATGCTTAAATTTTGCCTATTTTTTTTGTTATCTTTTGTAAATTTTCTTGAATTTTCATAATTTTTTTCTAAATTTTTCTGATTTTTTCTATTTTTCATTCGAGGTGTACAAATATTTTTGAGTTGTTTACCCCTCGGGTTGGGGAAACTTTGCTGTGTCAATATTGCGCGCTTGCAGGTGTGTCAATTCCCATTCGTCCACAAAACAAACTATTAGCGTGCAAATTTTCCGGAATTTTCTTAAAATGTGCACACTTGCAGTGGTGCGAAATTCACTCACACGCCTGAGCGAGCTGGCGTGCGACAGCTGGCGCCCTGCCCACGGCGCGGGGCACGCCGGGCCGGGCGACCCCCTCTGCCACACCGCGCTCTGCAAACCCCGATGAAATCCACGGTTTGTCTTTCGCAGCGGCGCGAAACACGGAAACAGAAAGAGCAAGTATGATAGGATCAATACGCGGCGCCGGTGATAATGTGTGAGCGTCAAGGTGGATTAAGGGAGGTGTCGGCACAAGCCTGCGCGGCTGGTCCGAGAAGCTGTCCCCCCGCCGCGCGACACAGCGCTGCCTACCCGCCAGGGGGTCCGGCCGGCCGGCCGCCGGCGGCTTATGGGAGCGCTCGCTTAAATCGCTGTTTCTCGGCTTCGCTCGCGTCAAACTTCGCAATGAACCTTCAGAATGGACTCGGGGGGTCAATAAATGTCACGAACATTGGTTTCCGAGCCCAAAGAAATACTAATTAGGGCCGAAAGGACCGAAAGATGCACTTGGCGCAGCGACGGCGCTTCACGTTTTCGCTTCTAGATCAATATCTGTTGGTTTTAGAGTGGTGGTGTGAGTGTGGCGAATGAAGAGGAATGTCTAAGCTTTAAAATGAAACCACGACGAGCTCGATCCGATCATTCCAGCGGCGACGGCGGCACAAAACGTCCGGAATTACGGCCTCCCGGCACCCCCGCTCGATGTCTTCTGCTACACAACACCCACCCTACCCACCCCTATCCATCCCCAGCCCTGTCCAGTCAGCCTTACGTCCTAAAACACATCTTCCTTCTTCAAACACCTTAGTTTTTCAAAGTCTTTGCCCTGTCTTGGCGGTAAAACACTCTGAACAAAGCTAACCTTTTATTGACATGTGTAAAAATGCCTGACAAATGTTGTGTTTATGGATGCACTAGTGGCTATGACACAGATAGAAAGGAAAGGGATAGAAATAATATTCCTCAGCTGTCTCAATTTAGACCAAAGGTAGGTTATTGACTTTATGGAGCTGCAACATATTTGCAATGTAAAAGAAAAGTACACCTTTGCATAACGCATTATCTTTTTTGCGTCTCTGATTGTAAAATTAACTCAGGAGTACATGACCAAACAAGATAATGTGTTAGAAAGAAACCCTGTAATATCAGAATTAAAGAAAGCATTATAATTAAATTGTAAAAATAAAATTGCAGAAGCATCGTGATGCATTCTGGAAGACATTGCAAGTTATGTTGGTTGACTTTTTGGATTGCTATATTTATCTTACAAAACTGTCACGAAGCAAAGCAGCATGTCAAGGAGCCAAATAATCTTAAAACTGTGAACAAAACCTTCACAGCAAGTATAGTATTAATGGTTTCTTTGACAACTGAATGCTAGTGACAGTTTTGTCCAAAAAGCAGAAAATTTAAGTCTGAACAAAGAATACGCAATATATTCACTGCTGGTCTATATTTTCTTTTTTGGACATAAAAATAATTACCAGCAGCTTCAAAAGAAATATGTCCTTTCTGCATTGTGTATTCTTTTTTCAAACTTACTTGCAACTGCCTCTGGAATTGGCATTCCTCAATGGGTGTGTTGCTGTGGCTGTTGTTTGGTAAGTTGAGTTGTACTGGAGCCCATGGGATCATCTGAAAAATATAAAAAGGAAGGTAAGTCCAGAGTTTTTTCTCCTCAAAGTTATAACAAAATAAAATTGGGAAAAGCTGTAGTTTCACAGGTAAAGAAAATTAGGCATACATAAAGACAAATGATGACAAGAAAATAAATTATTTCTGGTCTTTTTTTCAGAAACACTTGCTGGAGGAATGGGAAAAAAGAATCTCTAGAGGTGGTGGGTGGAAGCTGAAGCCCTCTCACACTGTGTGTGAACTGCATTTTGAAGCAAAATTCATAAAGTCAAACCATTTAGAGGACGTTGTCTTGGGGACAGTTAGTCTCGCCCACCAGAGACTTAAAAAGACCCTTACTGATGATGCAGTGCCATCAATTTTTCCAGAGTATCCCACCTATAAAAATAGTTACAAAACCACAAAAAGAAGAGCTCCTCAAGAAAGACAACCACTAGAGGCTAAAAGGAAAAGTTTGGAAAACAAGTATGTCAATTCAGTTAGATTGGAGTGTTTTATAATTTTTAGGCATGGGTAATTAAAGTAAAATGTACAATTTTTTTAGGGCGATACAGGAGGCTACTCTTCCAGAAGATAATAATAATAATCTGAATGAAACAGAAGCTACTGAACTCATTGAAAAGCCTGAGAGAGAAGAATTAATACTATGTGATAGACCTTACTCACTCTCTGAATTTATAAGCCATGAACCAGGCTGTGTTACAAGGCCCAGCAGCAATTGGCATATCCATAGAGGGCCTAATTTTTTGTCCTTTGTCCACATAGAATCTGTTGGCACAACAATTCAGATTGATAGATTTGTGAAACTTATCAACAATGAAATAAAAATAAGTCTGCTCCAAAGGGACGTTGCTTACTCTTCAGATGTTGACAGTTTTGCTGATATTGAAAAGCTGCTTCAAAATATAGATTCAGTTCAGCCATGCCCTGGAACAGAGAAAGAGGGAGGTATTAGATCTGAAAAGTGCTCGCTGTTCTTAGAGCCTTCTGGTGTGAAGAAGAGAATTCCACCACGCTGCCATCAGTGTGCAGAAAAGAAGAAAAGCTTGGCAAGAAAGGTCAGAAGGGGTTTACAACAAAAAATTGGGCAAGCAAAAAAGAAGATAGATAAAAATAATAAAATAAGAATTTTAACAAAGAAAGTTTTGAGTCGGAACAAAAAGGTGAGATCTCTGTTGTTAACTTAAGTTATCAGTAGGGGAAAATGTGTTTCCTGTTTTTAAAAATACTGAATTATTTTTTTTCTTGCAGATCATATCTCTTAAGGACAAAGTTGAAGGTTTGAAAGCAAGGTGTGCTGACCTTGAACAATCAAAAATAAATGACTACATCAAGGATTGGCCTACTCCTTGGAAAAATGCTGTTTTGGCTTGTGTTAACGCCTCTAGAGTCAAGTCTACCAAAGGGCGGAGATACACAACCCAATGGATTTATGAATGTCAGCTTCTGCGAATTAAGTCTCTCAGTTTGTACAAGAAAATGCTACGGGATGGTTTTCTTCCTTTTCCTTCTTTAAGAACGCTACAAAGGTACATGAAGAAACTGAGCCCTGCATATGGTTTTCAAAAAAACACTTTTGCTATGCTGAAAGAAAAATCTGCTACAATGCCAGAGCCTGCTGATCGGCATGGTGAGAGTAAAGAGCATGACACAAATGAGAAAGTAGAATATTATTACTATATTTTAAAGTAATGTTGACTGTTTTTTTTTCCTTAGGTGCTCTTTTGGTTGACGAAATGAAACTTTCGGAGGGTCTTTGGGTGGACAAGCATTCATTAAAACTACTTGGCTTTGTCAACATGGACCAGTTTACACCAGAAATTCAGAGAGATGTGCCAGCTGATCATTCTCTGGTCATGATGTTCCAGGGCTTCAAAGGGCAGTATTTTCAAAGTGTTTCAGCTCACCTCTCTAGAGGAGCAGTTAAAGGGTCTGAGCTGGCAAAACTAATTATAGAAGCCACCCGCCTTTTGGAAGATTCTGGTTTCTATGTTGATGCCATAGTGTCTGATGCTGCTGCGTGGAACAGAAACATGTGGTCACAGTTTGGAATTAAAAAATTAAACTATGAAAAAGAAAATTCAAAAAAAAAGTATTCAGTTGATGATGAAGATAACACGGAAGATTTTGATGAAAACTTTGAGTATGAACTGGTACATGCAGGCAAAGCTACAGATCTACCACAAAATAAGAAAAAAAAGAAAAGGACCACAAGAAGAAAAAAGGAAGTTGACCCGGATAATGATGATTTTATAGATGTAGAATCAGTGTCATCTTGTGAGCACCCAGTTGACAGCAACAGAAGACTGTGGTTTGTGTCTGATTTTCCTCACTTAGTGAAATCTATGAAGCAGAGGATAGTGAATGCAGAAGAACTACAGGTAAATTAAAAAGTCCTATGACGACATTTAAAATAAACCAACTGTATGTTCCTAAAAATTTGTCATTTTAGACTCCGGATGGCCCTGTCAAGCTGAAGTACTGGCTGATTGTTGTTCAGGAGGACAACAAAAGAGGCATAAAAGTTGCTCCTAAACTTTCTATGGATCACTTTTCTTCTGACACATATGCTGCAATGAGTGTAGGAAAGGCCTTTTCTGTAAGTCATATCTTTTAACACAAGCCTATATTTTTATCACATTTTTAACATGTTGTTCTGTATACAACTTTTAAATATTTTTGTAACAGTTTTTTAGTGAACAAGCTGCCACTGCAATGGAGCACTACAAAAGGATTGGGATTAAGGGCATGGAGGACTGCGACTCAACAGTTAAATTTATAAGGAGAGTCAACGTACTACTGGATGCCATGAACTCCAACACAAGGTCAGAGGGCCTCAAAGCACCAGACACTGTGGAGGAAGTTATGCTGAATCCACCAGTATGTTCTGTTTGCAACAAAACTCATGCTGAGAACACACCTCAGAGAAAGAAACCAGCCAGACAGGTTTGCAAACATATTAAAATACAAAAAACAAATTGTTAACTGTTGTATTTTATAAAAAATATTTTTATGTATTAAGGTTATAGAAAATTTCTTGGAGTTTCTCCAAAAGTGGGAAACATTAAAGGTGCCAAGGGATAAGAGATTAACTGCCAGTGCAGCGTATGGTCTGCGGATTACTCTCAACACAGCCCTGGAACTTAGTCTATACCTGATAAAGAATCTAAATTTTGAGTACTTCATGACTAGGCGTATGAATCAAGACAAATTAGAGGTAGGGAAATCCCACACAAAATACTTTACACTATGATCATAGTGTATCGATACTATACCAATACACAAAGGAACTAAATACACACCTTAATCATGCAGCATTTCTTTGGAGAAATTCGGCAAGGTTGTGGGGCCCATGGACATCCTGACCCTCATCAATTTATCCAAGTTTACCGTTTGATGAGCTTCAAATCCTTGGTGAAACCACCAAGGGGTAGTAATGTGACTGGGGGAGACATGCTCAAGTCTCTACTGATGCTCCCTGATCACAGATCTGTAGAAAATAAAAGAAGACAGATAGCATTAGAGAAAGAATTGGATGAGGCTTTGGACACTGGAGAAGAAGTCCAGTGTTCTTTTTCTGATCACACCTACTACCAGTCCCTCACCATAGATGGATCAGCTATGAAAATGTTTGGGGGATATGTTGCAAGGAAAGCCAAAAGATCCTCACATGCAAAAGAATGCGAGGAATGTTTTGCATGCCTTGTAGCACCTGAAGACCAGCCTCTTGATGAAGATGATGACATCATACACAGTAGGTCCAAGGGCTATCTCCTGACTCCCTCCAATGATCTGATGACCATCCTGGAAAAACTAGAATTAAGTGTATTAGAGGTATTTCAGTCCAGCCACCTACACACAGATATGATATTTGAAGGTACTTACTATTGATTAGAATGAATAAAATTTCAAACAAAATATTATTATTAATTATATTTTAGAAAATCATAATTTAAAATTTTCACGAGCTGAAATTGCTATGTTATATCTTTCTGCTTCAGTTTCAGGGCAGGTGAAGCAGAAGACTTTCGAAGAGATTGGTTGCTGGTTTCACAAGCGACAGTTGACGAAAGACATTATGTCTTTTTACCTTATTACAAGGTTAATTTTTGCCTGTGAGGAGTACAACAGACGTCTATCAGCAAATGCCAAAAAAAAGCAAAAAGCAAAGCAACAGCAAAAAATGTTTAGACTAACATGCTAGTCATTTTTGTTATTTCTATTTTCTAGAAATGTTTTTATTCTGATATATCATGTATTGTGGGTCCAAACGCTCAAGCTCAAAGCAAGCAGCTCAAAAGCAGTTATTGTGCCATTTACCTTTATTTTATTTTCTATATTTTAGGAGTGTTCTATTTAGTTCAGTCAATTTAGTTGCCTTACCTAGCAATAAGACCTCAACTTATTCAATTACCACTTTCGGACTGTTAATTCCATCTTCACGCCATTTCACGCTCCACGATGCGGTCAGCTGGGCCTTCGTCGTAGGCTGCTTCCAGCTGTTTACGTGTTTACGCCGGCTGGTCGGCGGGCGGCGGGCCGGCGACGGGCAACCGGCGCGGCGCGCAATAATTCCGGACGTTTTGTGCCGCCGTCGCCGCTGGAATGATCGGATCGAGCTCGTCGTGGTTTCATTTTAAAGCTTAGACATTCCTCTTCATTCGCCACACTCACACCACCACTCTAAAACCAACAGATATTGATCTAGAAGCGAAAACGTGAAGCGCCGTCGCTGCGCCAAGTGCATCTTTCGGTCCTTTCGGCCCTAATTAGTATTTCTTTGGGCTCGGAAACCAATGTTCGTGACATTTATTGACCCCCCGAGTCCATTCTGAAGGTTCATTGCGAAGTTTGACGCGAGCGAAGCCGAGAAACAGCGATTTAAGCGAGCGCTCCCATAAGCCGCCGGCGGCCGGCCGGCCGGACCCCCTGGCGGGTAGGCAGCGCTGTGTCGCGCGGCGGGGGGACAGCTCCTCGGACCTGTTCCGCGCGCGGAGCGCCCGGAGTGCCGACACCTCCCTTAATCCACCTTGGTGAGCGTGTGCGAGGTGTGGTGGGGCGGGGCGGGGCGGGGCGGGGCGGGGCGGGGCGGGGCGGGGTGTGGCATGGTGGTGGGGTGGGGCGCGAGAGCATTGCGCCAGCACGCCGAAGGGAAATGCCAATACTGCTCGCCAAAGCCATTATTTTCGCGGCGCATAGCAAGAGTCGTGCTTCATTCCACTTTGGGCCGCGAATGTCATTTGGCGGGGGTACACTATGACAAACCACTTTGTTCCCACAACTCCTCTCTTCTCTCTCTCTCTCTCTCTCTCTCTCTCTCTCTCTCTCTCTCTCTCTCTCTCTCTCTCTCTCTCTCTCTCTCTCTCTCTCTCTCTCTCTCTCTCTCTCTCCTGGTGCCATGCGCACCGGCCCGCTTGCAGGCCAACTCTCCTTTCATCTCCCTTGCGTATCTGATCATGTCATCCTCTTCCTGCCTCCTCCACGCTCTCTCTCTCTATTTCTCTCTCCCTCCTCCTCCTTCTCCTTTTCTGTGTAATACACTTTCCTCTTCATTTCTCCCCCGGAGATTGATGGAGATTCATTGAGTGTGTTCCGTGCTCACGCGAATAGGGGAGGCACAAGTGAAGAGAGAGCGAGAGAGATGGGGGACATCAAAGATTGAGCAGGGCGAGTAAGAAGGAGCGAGCAAACGAATGACTCTCCGCTCCATCCCTCCTCGTTCTCACGCACACATGCGCTGGTAATCCGCGTGAATCAAAGACCTCATCAACACGCCCGATTGGAGCTCGTGTGTCACGTGACGACGCGCCCGCCCGCCCGCCCGGCGCCGCACGGAGCGGAACCTCATTCCAGCCAGACCGACGCACTTGTTGACGCCGCGCCGTGAAAACAAAATGAAACAGTGTGAGAATTGTAAAGAGAAATATGGTGGGGTAAAACAATAAAAATAAAGGTGCAACACAACATCCCTCCGGACGGGGCGCCTACTCGTTGTGTGCCGTTTCAGAGGCAGGATTACTCCATAAAAATGCGATTTTAAGCACCACTCCTTCATTTACAGAGGCAGTAGGGAAAAATCGTTCCTTTATGAAGGTACGACAGCAGTGTAGGATCCCAGGATCCCTTGAAGAGGGGAATTTTCGTACCTCTTTGCTCTCTCTCTCTCTCTCTCTCTCTCTCTCTCTCTCTCTCTCTCTCTCTCTCTCTCTCTCTCTCTCTCTCTCTCTCTCTCTCTCTCTCTCTCTCTCTCTCTCCCTCCCTCCCTCCCTCTCCCTCTCCCTCTCCCTCTCCCTCTCCCTCTCTCCCTCTCTTTCTCTTCCATTGTACCCTAGTACTTTTTGCCTTTGTTTTTCTTCCCCTGAAACGAGACTCGTTTCGATGATTGTCCCGCTATCAGCCTGCTCCCGCGCCTGCTCCGCGGGTCCGGGCCGACCTGAGGCGGACTGTTAACTCGCCTTCACTTTGGTCGGCCGCTCACCTCCCCCGCCCCGCACGGGGCCGCTGCTGCATCCTGCACCTCTGGGATGTCATGGAGGGGAAGGGGTAGAGGGCTTAAAGTGCTACCCACCCGCTTCCCCAGCGCGGGCCAGCCCCCACCCGACAGGCAATTTTTGGCCATCCGTATATTGCTTCATTTTGCGATTTATCGCAGCCATATCGAGGTGGCGGCTTGGGTTTGGCCGATCGAGTGTCTGGGCGTGGCCAGAGGCCGGGGGCGGTCCACGGCCACGGCGACATGACAAACTCCTCCAAAGTCGTCGTTCGCGCTGCTGCTCGGTATCTTACCTCAGTCGAGGGTTGCGACTGCGGGACGGAACATGACGACCCTCCTGCCCTCAGCCCGAGAGCTCCTTCCGTATCAATTCAGGCGTACATCGATGTTTCTGTTTTTCGTGATTTTCCTTGTTTAATTGTTCTTTATTTTTTAAAAAAATTGATTTTTACCCCCCTTTTATTTTTTTTTATTTTTTTTTGCTGATTTCTTTGGGGTGTGCACTGACTTCTTTTAATTTATTTGTTTACTTTTTTTTTTCAAAGAGAAGTGACCCGTTGTTTTCACGCCTTTGTCCTCGTGGCTTGCACGCAGGTGGTGATCGTGGTGGCAGCCAACCAGCAGATGCGCAGCACCACCAACTTGCTCATCATCAACCTGGCCGTGGCCGACCTGCTCTTCATCGTGTTCTGCGTGCCCTTCACGGGGACCGACTACGCGCTCACCTTTTGGCCGCTGGGCGACACGTGGTGCAAGATCGTCCAGTACCTCATCGTCGTCACGTCCATGGCGTCCGTGTACACGCTCGTGCTCATGTCGCTCGACCGCTTCCTGGCCGTCGTCTACCCCATCTCGTCCATGACGGTTAGTGTTTGTGTCGACGGGTGGAACAACTCTGAAATCCTGTACACCTCACAATTCTGAAAAATTCAGGAACATTAAAAAAAAAAAATCAGAGAAATTCAGATACAAATCTGGTAAATTCACAAAAACTTTGGTAAAACTTCATGAAAAATTCTCCAAATAGTCATTAAAAATTCAAAGAAATTCACGGAAATTCACATAAATTTACAAAATGTGTGCACCAAAATTCAGAGTTGTTTCTCTCTCGGTTTGTGTGTGAATTTGCGCGCGCGCCTCTCCGCACGCATGAGCAGTTATATAACTGCAACCGCGCGCAGGTTGGACGCTGCGCGCAAAGACCGCGCGGCGCGCCCTTTTCGTAGAGTCGACGGAAAAGAAATTGAATTTCTCGCCCCCCGATAAATGGTTTTCTTGTCAATTTCGGGCGGCCGCGCGGGGGCCACGATGGCTTCTTCTAGAAAGGAGCTCCGTGGGGTAGGTCGCGGGCGCGTTTAATTCCTTTTCAGTCGGCGGTGACTTAATTACCGCCCAGTGATCTGCCATCTGCAGGGCGCGGCCGTGTCGTCGCGTCCCAGGAGGAAAGAATGGCGCGTGCGCTTTATTTAAAACCGGATGAATGGTTTTCTCCCTTCTTGCTGGCCTCTCTGCGCCCTCCTGAAAGAGACAAGGCATGAAAGAGTATCCACCGGTCATTCACTCAGGGCCTGTTCTGTTTCCCGCCTTCATTGCGCTGCTTTTCCGCGAATCTTCTTATTGCTGCCATGAAAAGACGCTCTGTCGATTTGAGAACTTCCTCATATCGAGTTTGATACCTTCTTTATTTTTCCCTTAATTTTTGTTTTTTAACTGTGACGCGCCAAAGGTAGTTGTGAGACAAACACCGCGGGAAATCTTGATCAGTCACTATTGTAGCCTTTGTCAGCAGAGTATAGTTCCATACACAGGAAAAACAAAGGTAGGACTTAATGCCTTTCTAGGGGTATGAAATTTTAATGCATTTGCAAAGGCACGAAATTGTCCAAAGGCAATAAAATTTAACACCTTTGGGGCAGTTTTAATGCTTTTGCAGGGGTGCTAATTTTTAATGCCTTCGTAAAGGCATTAAACGCCTTCGAGTCCTACCTTTGTTTTTCCAGTGTAATCTCACCAAAGAGACACACGACCACACGACACGTCGCATGTCGGCGCCACAACCCCCTTCCATTCCGACCCCTTTCACCCCAGGCCAGGTCCCAGGTCCCGCCCCCCGCCTCGCTCCGGCCATTGTGTGGAGCCGCTTGTAACGCGAGACTCTCGGCGCCGGCGGTTCGCTTTGAGCCCGCAGAAGGAGAGGAGGAGCTGGACACCCCACACGCGGCAGAAGGCCAAAACCTCCTCCTGCGCCGCCGTGTCGCTGAGGCCGCTCATCATCGCACCCTCTGCGTTTAATAATAATTTTAATTAATTTATATGTTAACAAATATATAATTTTAATTTTATAATAATTTTTAATAAGTTTAGTAATAATTTTGCCCGCAATGCGGAAAAGTCGAGGGGCGGGCGGGCGGGCGGTTGGCGAGTATTTGCATGGGGCTTTCCTCCCCCGGCGCGGCGTCGGCGCGGCGTCGGGATATCTGCTGCGCGAAAACGTTGTTGGTCCGACATTATGCCAGCACACCGCCCTCTCTCACTCTCTCTCTCTCTCTCTCTCTCTCTCTCTCTCTCTCTCTCTCTCTCTCTCTCTCTCTCTCTCTCTCTCTCTCTCTCTCTCTCTCTCTCTCTCTCTCTCTCTCTCTCTCTCTTACCGTACCTGCGGAGGTACTAGACTACCACCGCCCAGAGCAATTTGCACTAAAGCCGCGGTTTATAAATGCATGACACGGTCGGACAGGGCGGTGCCAGCGCGGCCCGGCGCGGCGCCAGCCTGCCTGCGCTATGCTATCGTGCCTCGATCCGGCCCGGGTCCGGTCTGAAAAGGGCGGTGGGGGCGAGCAAGGCCAGGCCAGGCACTCGCAGTGGTTTATGGAAAAGTTTTGGCAGCTCGCGGTCGAGTGCGGGTGGCCCCCCCGTGGCAGGTGGCAGACCGCCCCGCCCAGATCTGACACGCCCTGCCCCACCCCGCCCCCACCCCTCAGAACGCGGTGACGAGACTGTTGAACGCCCCGCCCCGCTCCTTAGTCTAAGCCCGCGCCGCCCCGCCCCGCCCCGCCGTGCTCCGCCCCGCTAAAGCCCCTCAGCGCGACCGAGAGGAGTGAGTGGCCTGCTGTTCGTCTGTGTTGTAGTGTTCGCTCTCCACGGGGCTCCCTGCTCTCTCCTTTCAACTTTCCCTCTTTTGCTAAAGCTGCGCGCGAGGGCGTTGCGGGGGATGAAGTGCGAGTGAGCGCGCCGACGTCCTCCTCTCTGACTCTCCTTCTCTCTCTCTCTCTCTCTCTCTCTCTCTCTCTCTCTCTCTCTCTCTCTCTCTCTCTCTCTCTCTCTCTCTCTCTCTCTCTCTCTCTCTCTGCCCTCTGCCCCTTACAATACAATCTCTGCCGCGGAGCTGCCTGCCTGCCGCCCACCCCTGCACCATCCACACACGCTCAGAGGCGAGGCGGGGTGCGGGACGCAAAGCGTGGCTCAGATGAGACAGGAGGGGCAGGAAAGAGTTTGCCCTTTTTTTGAAATAATCGAAAAAGTTGACTAAAATTGCGCAGGGGGTTTGTTTTTCTTCTCTTTTCCTTTTTTGCCATCATGTGTACAGTCAGACAGCTGGGGAGCGCAGGCCGGACGGAGCGGGATATCGTTTATGTGCTCTCTGTGCTCTCTCTGTGCTCTCTCTCTCTCTCCCTCCCTCCCTCCCTCCCTCCCTCCCTCCCCCTCTACCGCTTTCCCCCTCTCTCACGATTACTTCCTGCTTTTAGGCCTCTGGCGTTTGGCCCGGCGCGCCGCCGTCCTCGACGATGTGTGTTGTGTTAGCCTATGGCCCTTTGATTTTATTTTATCCCGTTTTTTCCCCCTTGTTTTCTCAGGCGACATTTGTCGTTTTACCATCACAGTCAAAAGGGTGAAAATGTCGTCCGCACGCTTTCTGCCTCAACACAGAAAACCAACTCATAGGCGGCACAATTCAAGTCGCAAGCGTGTGGCCGCGACGTCACGCTGCCGCTGCTGCTGGGGCGGGGCGGGGCGGGGCGGGGCGGGGCGGGGCGGGGCGGGTGCTGCTGCGCCGCGGCGGCGGCGACGCGAAACTCACCAAAAGCGCCCCCTATTCCCCGTTTATTTACACCTTTCCGCCACGTCGCGGAAACTTTCAGCGCGCGCACACGGGGGTGTATCGGATCACTCAAGCGCCCAGCCGCGCCGCGGGGCGAGCAAGTCAACCGCGACTTAACTCTCGAGCTCGCGGCGCGCGGCGCGCAAGGTGCTGTCACCGAGACGGGAACGGCGCGCAGCGGGCGGGCGTATCGCTCTGCTCGAATTTCACTGGAAAAAAAACTTTTTTCCTCTTTACCACTTCACACGCACGCGCGCACTTACACAGAGGGAGAGGGGGGAGAGGGAGGGAGAGAGAGAGAGAGAGAGAGAGAGAGAGAGAGAGAGAGAGAGAGAGAGAGAGAGAGAGAGAGAGAGAGAGAGAGAGAGAGAGAGAGAGAGAGAGAGAGGCGCGCGCCGGAGCAGCTCAGCTCTACAAAGGACGCGCTCGATGCCTCGTGGCGCCGCCGGTTAGGGCCGGTCCTGTCCGCCCTTCTTACCTATCGCAGACTGCCACGCCCGCGCGACGCCCACGGACCGGACACACACACACACACACGCGCGCGCGCGCGCGCAGGCGCACATACACACATACACACAAACAGGAGGTTCGCCTCTATTTCGATCACGGTAGATTTCCTGGTTTCCTTGTACGTCTAACGTCGTCCTGGCATGGCGTGAGGCTGGCCGCAGGAGCGCACACACACACTCAAACACACACACACACCTCCTGGCTCGCTCTATGCCTCCGCGCCTTTGGCAGCTCCTTCTACTCGTTCTCCTCCTTGCCTCTGCGCACTCCCCTCTTGCACACACCCCAACCCTCCCCTCCCCGAGCACCGCGCCTTTCTGTAATTTCGGGAAGGGGCCCAAACTCACCCACCTCCGCCCACCTCACGGCCACATCCGGCACCCCCCTTTTTTGTGTGATTTTTTCCCCCTTCTTTTCTTTGTACTTTGGTGTGCCTTGCGCCTTGCGGTGTGAAAGAAGACTGACGACCCCGCCTCTCGGCCCGCGGGGTATCGTGGATTTCCTGCCGGTGTAGTTTCCGCACACCGCACTCTATTACGCCTCCCGTGTAGTTTCTCACCTCACCCTGTTTCGCCTCCCGCGTGGTTTCTCTTGTGGTTCCTCCCATTTTTTTTTCCTCACACTATATACGCCCTGTTGCGCCTCCCGAGTACAGTTTCTCACGTTTTCCTCCTTTCTTCCAGTACCGCACGGAGCGCAACGCCTCGATCGCCATCCTGGTCATGTGGTGGATCATCCTGGTCATCTCGATCCCGGCCTACATCTCGCACGGCGTCGTGCACTACAACTTCGCCGAGGCGGACAACTCGCACTGCATCTTCCTGCAGGTGGACGAGCTCAGCAGGCCCGACGGCTACGACGTCTTCTCGTTCAGGGTGAGCAAACGCAAGGAAAAAGAAAGAAAGAGCAACATTGGTCATAGGTGTTAAATAAGGGGGAAACAACGCTGATAAGCTCAGAAATACTCTGAAAATTCGTGAAAATTCGGAAAAATTCAGGTTCGGTAAAATTCAAGGAGAAGTTCGCAATTTTCCAAAATTCAATTACAAATTCACTAAAATTGTACACCAAATTAATTCAGAGTTGTTTCCGTCTCGCAGCAAAGAACAAGAAAAACTAACAAAATTAAAGAGAAACGTTTGTACGAAATAACTCGTCACGGCAGCATGCGCGTCGCGTCCCCGGGCCGGGCAGGGCCGGGCAGGGCCGGGCAGGGCCGGGCAGGGCCGGGCAGGGCCGGGCAGGGCCGGGCAGGGCCGGGCAGGGCCGGGCAGGGCCGGGCAGGGCCGGGCAGGGCCGGGCAGGGCCGGGCAGGGCCGGGCAGGGCCGGGCAGGGCCGGGCAGGGCCGGGCTGAGGTCGGCACGCGCGCGTCGCATTAATTTCTCATAGCGCCGAAGTGACAACTCATTACTCACGGGCTCGGCTCGGCTCGGCCCCGGCCGGCCCGCACCCGCACCCCGCGGCCGCAGCAACGTATTGAGCCCCGTTGAGCCCCGGGGCCGTTGAGCCATCTGCTGGGGCCCGCTTACACGAGCGAGGGTTCCCCATGCTGCTGGACTGAGCTGGGCTCTCCAATTTTTCATTATTATTCTCTCTTTTTTTTTTTGTCCTTCTAATTTTTTCTCTTTTTTTCTGAGCTTACCGAAGCCCTCTTTTATAGGCATCTGAACGAAGACACTGTTGGCCTGCTCCACCTCCTGCTCTCCGCCGCCCCACGCCACCCCTACCTTTGGTATCACAGAGGGTATATCTTATAATTATTATTAATGAATGCCATAGCTGAGCATAAGAGCCCAAGTACTCCATGGCGAGTAATGAGTTTACTGTGGTGCGGGTCACCACACCACGCCACGCCATGCCCCGCCACGCCCCGCCACGACACGCCACGCCGTTTGTACCCGCGGTACGGTCCTCCTCGCGGAGCCCATAAAACTCCCGCTCTAAGAGCCGTCCCGTGGTCCTCCCACCACGGCTGCGACTGCACACAACCCTCCGGGCGGCGTATTTAGAAACCCTCACCGAGTTCGGCAGCACCTCTATCTGCCCGCTTCATCAAGCTCAGCCCCTTACACCTTACACGCCTGATTTCGAGGGTGAGATCGAGGTTCCATTAGGTTGAACTAGGCTATGGATTGCGTGATGTGTGGAGGTTTCTGCTCGGAATAGGAGCGGTGTTCTCGAGGGCAGCCGTGATCTAACCTACATTGAGCTGCTCACAGATGTCAACTGTCAAAATTAACCTATCGTAACATACTGTCCCCAAGTGACATACGTCCCAGCCTAGCCCAACGTAAACAGCAAAATCGGGAGTGGAAGGGGCTGTCGAATTCCACGAGGGTTTCTAAATACGCGTACGGGGAGCGGATCGTGGCCGCGCCGGTGGGGGCGCTCGCGACCCCCTTCCGTCCGCCGTGATGTATGTAATCACCTACGAGATAGGTAGTGATCAATGCACCCCCTGCCCGACCAGACCCGGACCCCGCCCCGCCAGACCAGCCAGACCCACCCCACCGCGGGCGGAAATGCAAGTCGAGCCGCGCCCCGCCCCGCCACGCCCCGCCCCGCCCCGCCCCGCCCCGCGCTGTTGGTCCTGGTGGTACGAGACTGCGATGTAAGACAAACCTGCGCGGGGTCGGGTCGGGCGCGGAGAAAGTTTCGAAGGAGGCCAGCCAGGCCAGCTCCTCGCTGCCGTAAAGGAGAACACCAAGTGGAGGTACCCACACCCAGCCTCGTGCCGTGCCCAGCTCTCAGCCTGGCTCAGGAGACTGATTCCGAAGAGTGCTCTCCTCGCTCTTGTCTCTCCCTCGCACTTATGGGCTTCGCCGTAGGTGCGAGAGAGACAGCGAGGAGAGCGTCCTTCGGAATCAGTCGGCTGGCTTCGCTTCTATAAGCTGTTTAAGCACGGCCCCTTTACTTCTCTTAGTTCAATAGTTGTTGCATCTTTGTCATAGTCCTGGCGTGTGGACCGTTACCGTTACTTCCCGTAGCTGCCCCCCCCCCTCCCTTTCCTCTCTAGAACAAGTAACTAATGACTGTCTGCCACAACTGTCGCTGGCACAGGGCGCGAGGGGAGGGGCCCTCAAGTTAGGCTCTGAGACAGCGCGGTGCCGGCGGTGCACTGTGCCTGCCCTTCTCGCCCCGCACCGCTACTAGCAGCAGGCTGATTCCGAAGATCGCTCTCGCGCCTCCGTCCTTGTCGCAATCACGGGGTCCGGACACCCCCGCCAAAGGTGCGACAAGGACGGAGGGACGAGAGCTATCCTCGGAATCAGCCAGCAGCCGCGCGCCCGACGCTCTGACTCCATTCCTTCGGAGGACGACGACTCGGAATAATGAAGCTGACATCACCGCTGTGTGTGTTGTGGCCGTGCTCGGTGTCTTTCTGTCCCCCCCACCGCTCATCAGACACGTCCCCTCCCTCTCTGTCTCTCTCACGCCATGTTAATAATTCTGCACCAGTTTTAATTTGCTAAGTTTCGTGTCTCCGGCGCCGCTCCGGCCCGTCCTCCTCGCGCGCCTGCCTTTTGTGAAGTTGGCCAAGTCTTTAAGCTCGCCTAACCCTTTTGCCGCCACGCCTTGACGATAAGGTGGGGCGGGGCGGGGCGGGGCGGGGCGGGGCGGGGCGGGGCGGGGCGGGGCGGGGCCCGTACTGCTGCCCCTTCCCCGCCCCCTTCACATAGGCAGGGCCATGCGTCCAAACGTGAGAGCGACTGGCACCAACGGACTTTTTCGTTTCTCGCTCTTTTCATTTTATTTTATTTTTTTCCGAAACTTTTCCAATTTGAGGTGGCGGCGCGGTGTAAGCGAGAAGGGCAGCCAGTTGTGTGGGACTGGACTGTGTGGCGCAGCAGGGCAGCTCAAGGCAAAAAGGGGCGGACGGGGGGGGAGGGGGGGGGGATTTGCAAAGCCATCGCCTCGATCAGGACGCGTTTATCAGACATCCCCACCCCCCTCCCCCCACCCCCCGCAGGGGCGGGGTGCGCCCCAGCCTCCCCTATACCAAGTCCGCTACCCTTTGATCCTCCTTTACTCTGCTTTCCCCCTCAGGGCTGGCTCCTTATTAACTGAGTACCTCGCACAGTTTGCAGGGGAGTGGTTCTCCACCGGGGAGGGGGGGGCGACCTCGAAAAATGATTGTATGGCTCCAGAAAAAAATCATTTTAAAAATTTTAAATTTAAAACAAAATAAAATCAAAAAGATACTTTGAAAAATTCAAAAAAAAACTTGAGAAGAACAAATAAACAAACAAAAAGCTGAAATAAAAATTGAAAAAGTCAGTAATAGAGGCTATAAGATTAAAACTTATCAAGAAGTGAAATTTTCCATGAGAAATCATAAGGACAAATAATCAAAACAAAGAAAACAAAACAAAACAAGAAAATAAAGTAAAATAATATAAAGTCTAAAAATATTATTTTACACTTTTGTATGAGTGATCTCCACCCCGCCCCGCGGCCGTATCACTCTCTGCAGCGATTATTATTAATCTCTCTCTTGTTCACTCTCTCGCGCCCTCCCCTGATGCTCAGCAGCCCCTCCTTGTCCGGTCGTGCTCAGAAGAGCTCCTTTGCGAGGGACCGTCGCTTCCGTTATTCCGCTTCCCTGGGGCGCAATACCAACCTACCCGTTCCTTCTTGGGTTGCGGGGCGGGGCCGGTCGTGATCGCTTGCCATCCGCAGGAGGCGCAACTCATTCGCGCGGGCGCGAGCAAGTCAGGTCAGCAGCGCGCGGTCACGTCAAACGAGCGCGCCCCGCTCGCTCTTCCGCTTCCGTTTTATATCGCGGGGCCGCGCGGCGCGGACGAGCAGCGCATCGGGCCGCTTTATGGCGTGTCGGCGAGCGGAATAGTATAACAGTCTCTAGCGGTTGCGCGCTGCGGCCGCGGCTTTCTTGTTATTTGTTTGGACACGCGGTGGCACGCGCCTGGGGATGTATATATAGGCAACCGCCCGACCTGCACTGACGCGTGAGTGTAGTTGTTGCCGACCTCACAGGCTGATACCGATAATAGCTCATCTCGCGCGATCGGCCTCTCGTTTAGATGTGCAATAATTTCAATTCGTACTCTTGTTGGGGCAAAAGTGTGTGGACTTTCCCCGCAGGATTCAACCCAAATGCTCTGCTGCACGAAAGAATAAAACTGTCTTTTGACAATTATCATCTGAAAAGATGTGGAGCGTCACAAACTTGTCATTTCCAAGACAAGAAATTTGTCAGAAGCCGTAATAGAAGGACACGTATTAAAAACTTCTCAGACTTCACTAGTCATTGGTTCAATCTGTTCAAGTGCTCTACCTGCTCATCAGCGACAACATTTACTGTCAATTACTTAGTTGTAGTTCGACGAAGTCATTTGCAAAATTCAAATGACGATTTATTCGGTGATTAAGTTTTGGACTGGTTGACAGAATTTTTGTGTATATTTGGACACAACTAATGTTTCACAATATATGTTGGCAAATGAAGAAGAAAAGAATGCAGCGTGTGCGTCATTCACACTGCGGAGGGGAGGTCTCAAGGGGGAGATCACTCGTATAAATGTGTATCCTATGTTGAGTTGATTCTTTTGATTTTTTTAATTTTTTTTTAAATAGAAAAATTTTGTCTTTTTGATAAATTTTAATCTTGTACCCCTATTTCTGATTTTTTTTTTCCAATTTCATTTCAGTGTTTTGTTCCTTTTTTTCCAATTATTATTTATTTTAAGTTTTGTGATTTCCATTCTTATTTTTAAATGATTATGTTGGGGCTGTACAATGATTTTACGAAGTAACCTCCCCCTTGGGGTGTCCCCTCGCCGTGCGTGCACCTCCAGGTCTGCCACAGACAGACGCTGATCCCGACCCTCCTCTCGTGTGTTTGCAGATCTCGTTCTTCATCTTCGCGTACGTGCTCCCGCTCATGGCCATCGTGGGGCTGTACCTCTTCATGCTGACGCGCCTGTGGCACGGCGTGGCGCCGGGCGGCCGGGTGTCGGCCGACAGCCGGCGCGGCAAGAAGCGCGTCACCCGCATGGTGGTCGTGGTGGTCGCCATCTTCGCCACCTGTTGGGCGCCCATACAGGTACCCGCACTGCGGCGCTCCTAATGCCGAGGCTGACAAATTTGAACGTTCTAATTTAAAAAATGAAATAAAAGTGATATTTTTTTTTCTAGGTTTTGACTTTGTCTTTTGGGGCGGGGAGTTAAATATCATGAGTTTTTATCCCCTTAGTCGAAGGAGAAAACTAAGTATTGGGTTTTTCTGTTGCAGATTATTCTAGTGCTCAAGAGCATGGAACTGTTAGAGATCAACCAGGTAATGTTTTTTTTTTTTTCACTCGCCTGAAATAAAATGAGAGAGGAGGTGTGACTCCTTTCGCTCACGCTCGTTCTCTTGTGTTCGCCCCGCAGTACACGCTCGTGCTGCAGATCTTCGGCCAGGTGCTCGCCTACATGAACTCGTGCGTCAACCCCATCCTGTACGCCTTCCTGTCGGACAACTTCCGCAAGGCGTTCTGGAAGGTGGTGTCGTGCGGGACGCCGCAGCAGCTGCCCGAGCACCGCAACGGCCGCCTGCTGGCCGAGAAGTCGACGCGCACCACGGCGACCACGACCCGCGCCAACGGCTCCAGCCTCGACATCTTGTGAGGGTCGGTCCCGGCCGGGGCCGGGGCGCCGGGGCAGCACCACGGCCCCGGCAATGGCTCCGGCCACGGCAACGGCGCCCACATCACCGCCGAGGACTTCGTCTAGGCTGAGCTGATCCGCCGGGGCAGCACCACGGCCTCGGCAACGGCGCCCACATCACCGCCGAGGACTTCGTCTAGGCTGAGCTGATCCGCCGGGGCAGCACCACGGCCTCGGCAACGGCGCCCACATCACCGCCGAGGACTTCGTCTAGGCTGAGCTGATCCGCCGGGGCAGCACCACGGCCTCGGCAACGGCGCCCCCATCACCGCCGAGGACTTCGTCAAGGCTGAGCTGATCCGCCGAGGCAGCACCACGGCCCCGGCAACGGCGCCCACTTCGCCGCCGAGGACTTCGTCTTGGCTGGCCCGCGGTGTCCAGGCCCAGGCCTGAGCGTCCTCGACGACAGTCCGCGTTGACGCAACGCCGCGCCACACCGAGGTCGCCGCCGCCAAATCCCGCCCCGCCCCGCCCCTCCTACACGTACGGCCGCGTGATGGACCTTGTGGGGGCGCCCCGCCCCGCCCCGCCCCGCCCTGCCCCGCCAGGCCCCCTGCCGCGCGGCTCCCTTCCTGAGCCCCGGGCCCGCGCCGCCCGGCCCCAGGACCGCCCACTCATATATTGGTCCTCGGCCGGCGCGGCGCCCCGTGAAGGGACCTGCGCCTCGGCGCCGGCGGCGCCTGCGGAGAGGAGAAGGGGGGCCGGGGCCGCTGCCGGCCACCCCGCGCGGGGGCGCCCCCACGACGCCCCACCCCGCCCCACCCCGTCCTGCTCACAGTTTAGAGGAGGACTAATCCCGCCTTTTGTGTGTGTCCCGCGGACTCGGCCTCGGACTCGCCCCGCCCCGCGCCACGACCGACCACGGCGTGCAGGCCAGGCCTCAGAGACACCCGGCCCGGCCCAGTGATGTCTCTCCTCTCCTCTCCCTATTCTTCCGACTCTCATCTAGGCCCTGCCGATAGCCGGCGCGGACCTTTGTCTCCCTTTTCAGCTGGCGGGGCGCCTCTGCGCGACATTAACTGCGCCGGTGGTGGTGGCCTGTGTGTGTAGGCGGGAACGCTTTCATTCTGCTGTCGGCGAAAGGGAAAAGAAGAAAAAAAACTGGAAGGAAGGCCAGGGCAGAATGAGACAGGAATGGTGGAAACGGAGAGAGAGTAAAAGTTGCGGCCTGTGCCGAGGCCTTGTTGTGATGATGATGATGATGATGATGATGTCGCTGATATTGGTCCTCATTTGGACAGAAAAAGACACGAGAGAGGAGGAAAGACATAAGTAGAAGTTACAAAGAAGATAATTTTTCGCTCCATTGTGTCCGTTATTGTATCTAATACGCCGTATCGCTTTTGGATAGATGATCACTCCATCATCCTCTACTTCTTATTTTTGTACCATAAAATAAAAAGTGGTTTTTGTGTAATATATACATATACGTGTAAGTAGATTGCTATGTATAGTACTGTTTTCGTAACAGTGTATAAGTCTATTTTTGTATGTGGATCGTTCGCTTGGGCGGGAGCTAGACTCCTGCCGTTCTGATATTTTCTCTGAGAGCGAGGGTGTCGCGTGCCGCTGTGAGCCGTGCGCGGCCGCAGGCGCGTGAGCTCTACTCGCTGTCCGGCCGGCCGGCCGGCGAAGCGCTGCATGAGCGTAAGTTAGGTAAATGTAAAATAATTGTAAATAGAGGGGGGGGGGGGAGGGGCGCCGCCTGAGTCTGGTGGGGTGGCACACAGGGAGGCCTGGTCGGCCTGGTCTGGCAGGGCGGGCAGAGCCACCCGTCCTGCCGCCCGGGCCGGGCTCCACCCCACCACGACCACCCCGACTACCTGTCTAATCGGCACTCGGATTTCAATAAATTCGGTTAACAAACAACCTACTGACTTCATCTCTCTTTTTTTTTTTTTAGCGTTTCTTATTTCACGCCATTGAGAAGACATTTGGACAATAATTCCATTACAACACATTTCTTCAGGAAACCACGTAATAGACAGCTCTAATGGACAAGGTTTTTGCCTTGTTTTTAAACTTGGAAGTTTTGTCCTGTACCCACCGTATCCAGTGGTCGCCAATTTTCTAATTGTGCCGTAATCCCTTAATTTTTTTTCCGACCTTATATATCTCCTTGCCGAGTACGTTACTGCTCATCACCCGCAGTTAGCACATCTAGCACTCAACCAACGATATATTTGAGTTTAAAACAGAACAAAAACAAAACAAAAAAAAACTGCGGGTGTTCTTGGGAGCTCTGCTTGTTTTTTTTTCCTCCTTATTTTTTTTTCTCGTTGCCGCATCCCTTTGTGAAATCTCCGCGCCCTCTACCTCCAGCAGCCAGCAGTCTGCCCGCACCGATGGCAATGTGGGAACCTTCTCCGACCAGCCCCGCCCCACCCCTCCCCACCGGCCGTACAACAGTCCATGCCATACACACTAAGGCTCGCCTCCCCTTTCCCTCATTGTGACGTGACGTGGTGGGACCGGCCGGATCGGCCGCGAGACCGGACCGCGAGGCGCCCAGCCCGTCCCATACCCACCGTCCGGCGTCCGGTCCGCCTTGCACCCCCACGCAGGCCTCAGCCTCAACTGCCTCAACGCGACCCTCTTTCGGCCTCGGGCCTCGGCTCGCCCGCCATAGGTCCGGCGCGGTCCCTTTATTCGCCGATCCGCTTGTTTGCCGATATGCTCCGCGGGCGGGGCGTGCTCTTTGTCACCTCCCCCCCCTCTCTCTCTCTCTCTCTCTCTCTCTCTCTCTCTCTCTCTCTCTCTCTCTCTCTCTCTCTCTCTCTCTCTCTGCGCCCCCTGTAGCGGTGGGACGGGACGGGAGGGGTCTTTACGTGTGGGCGGCGCGCGACACACTCGTGGGAACGGAATCAAAGGCCGCGGGACTGGACGCGTGGACGCGCGGGAATCGTGTGGCACGACGGCTGCCCCGGGGCTCAGGGCTCACACCGGTCACACTGTAAAAAATCAGTCTTGGATATACGGAGCTTGTCACGGCGTTCCGTACCCCATTTTTCGGAAAGGGAGTACGGAAATTTACCGTACCTGGCCACCGTACCTAACATTTTTACATGGGCTAGCATAGGGAAAGGGGTACGGAACGCCGTTAACAGTCCGTACCCAAAACGGAAACCGCCGGACACAAAATTAGCGGTAACTTTTCCGTACCTTGGCACCGTACCCACATTTTTTTTTAAATGGGCTCTTATGGAAAGAGGGTACCAAGGGGTCGTCAACTGCCTTTAGCCGTGTACGGAGAAATATTCTTATCATCAGTAATATCAGAGTAATATTAGGGTAATATTGTAATATTGTAGGTAAGATGGGTAATATTGATGGAATATTGATGTAATATTGGCAAAAATATGGGTAATATTGATGTAATATGAAGGTAATATCAGTAATATTGATGTAATATCGGTGTAATATCAGTTTCGTGTACGGAGGAATATAAGAGTTTTGACGACCCCTTGGAGGGTACGGAACCCAGCCTCATCCCCCCTTTCCATTCCCTCTGGCCGCAGTTTCTTTCTCGGGGACGGCTGGGGGCCGTACTGAACTGAGCCGAACTGTTAACTCCCCAGGCAGATAGGCAGGCCAGTACTCGGGGGGAACGGTCACGAGGATACCCTGAACCGCTCGGACCGGGCCGGCCGCGTAGCGACGTTTAAATGTTTGCAAACTCGCGGAGCCTTATCTCTCTCAAGCTTCGTTTTGTTCTTTTCGCCGCCCTGTTCGCCTCTTTGAGTATCGCGTGATATGACACGAGGAATAAAATCAGCTTAGCTTTGCCCGCTCATTCCACCGAACCTCGATCAAAGAGACCCAATTTTTTTTCCCTTCAAACGAACGCTCATTTTCTTATCGGATACTTTTGTCCTCGTTGCTTTGCGTCTGCGCTCCTGTTCGTCTTATGAAGCGAAATTTTCCACGTAAACCGTCGCAGGCCGAGTCCATCAAGAGAGGGAAAAACGGGTGAGTAAGCTTGTTAAATTCGCGCTGCGTGTGTGGCGGTGCGTGAGAGAGAGAGAGAGAGAGAGAGAGAGAGAGAGAGAGAGAGAGAGAGAGAGAGAGAGAGAGAGAGAGAGAGAGAGAGAGAGAGAGAGAGAATGGGAGGGGATTGGGGGCGAGAGTTAGCTAATCAAGTTATTCGAGACAGCGGCATTTGGACGGGGGACAGCCGTCAGGAATGTGAGTCGTCGAGGATACGGGAGGCTGGGGAGGGGACGAGGCAGGTTGTGGTAGACAGTCTCGCCTGAGTGAGTGAGTGAGTGAGTGAGTGAGTGAGTGAGTGAGTGAGTGAGTGAGTGAGTGAGTGGGTGTCAGCCTAATCATCCTTGCCAACACGGCAGTGCACTTCAGCACTCCGCGCAGCTGAATAATTCATAATAATTAAGCTTTTCCATACGCTTAACTCTATCAGTCAAATTGGACGTGGACTATAAGCGTTTTCATCTTTTCCCCGCCCTCTTCCCCAACTTCACATTATGTCCCATTATTATTATTATTATTATTATTATTATTATTATTATTATTATTATTATTATTATTATTATTATTATTGTTATTATTATCGCTGAGCGGAGCGAAGCTTACTCCTGCAGGGGATCGGTCCGTCCGTTAGTCTGTCGAGGCCGGTGCTCCTCTTAAAGTACAGAAGTAATCGTAAAAAGCGGTAGTGTTCCGCAATCTGCTAATTTCAGCGCTTTAATATTCATCCAAGCTGTCCAAATTAAAGGAGTTTGAAATATGTTGAGATATGTTCAATTCCCCATACACTAGTCTCGGTCTAGCCTGAAGTGAACTGTAAAATGTAATTACATGCTGAATATTTATTTTACTGAAAGCTAACAACCAATCAGGAGCTTTGGCCTTCCCTCCCATGATTCCGTGCGAGAGGACGCCGGTGACGCAGGCTTGGGTGTGTGTTTCGAAACCACGGAAGTATGAAGGTAAGGGTCCCAGCTGGAAGTTCCAATACAAGTCCGGGCCTTGCACAGTGGGCGATTGGCCCCCTTTTCGTGCGCATAAATGATTTGACGCTCCGTTTTGCACCGAAACCGACCAGGGATTATGGAAAAGGGTCAGAAAGGGTGGCATCATCATTGGAGACAGGGATTTAAACCATATTAGAGGTAATTTGTCTATTTTACTTATAGCACTGTAAACAGGGTAAACAGTAACATTCTTAAAATTGTTTGAATCAAATCATATGCACGTAAATGCCCCAAAACGACAAGTAATTTTTTTGTAAATTATTCTAAGCTGTACATAAAAACAAGGAGAAAAGAAAACACAAAATTAATTTTGTGCTAATACTGGTACTCGTTCTTTACACAGCCGATGTTAATTGCCATTAAACGTATACTACATGAAACTGGAAATGCTGATAGTTTTGTCACAGGACTCAACTGGCCAGTCCTTGGCTCTCCAGCTTCCACTCGGCCCTATCTTGGAATTCATAACATAAACAACTCGCCCGCCGCCCGGCGTATAGGGATCACCTTCACCCCTGTTACAGACATGGTGTCGCGCTCTGTCGTCAGGAAAGACCACTACGAACTTGCGTTTCTGGTGTGCACAGTTTCGTCAGTAGAAGGCGCAGATGCCGGTGCTCGCGCATGCGCGTCACGTTCATTTTCGGTGATAGAGTTGATGCAGCTTATGTTTTGAGAAATCTGTTTAGTGTTCTCAAAATATTACAATCAGACTTAAACAATCTTCATGGCAGCCTGTAATACTAGCAGATGATGTTTCGAATGGCAGTATTGTCATTTTTGTGCGTCCTTCGTGTCATGAAATGAATATTCCATGTGAGGCCCGGCTCTATCGGACTTAGAATGAAAACAGGCGAATTTTGTTAAGAGTTCTCAAAAAAGTAGTGTCAAACTTGAAAAAAGGTCCATTATTGGTCACGCCTACAGCATTCCCAGTTTCGAATGGTATAAGTTTCATGAGTGTACGTATTCTGTATTGCGAGAACGACTACCGTCACGCGTGACATCGCACTGAGATCAATACTCGTTCTTCTACCACCAAGTAGGAGGTGGTGGTGGTAAAGAACGAGTAAAAAAGAATCCATGGATATTTTATGTACAATAAGCACAGTTCCATGTAGCTCGGTTATAATAATATTAATTAATAATTAAACTAATAGTAATAACCAAAAATATGTCAGATTTGTTGACGATTCTAAATGTCGTCAGAGTCACTTTGAAACAAATCACGTTCCTTTAGTCTGGAACTGTTGGGTTCCTGTAAGAAACGCAGCACAGTCTTGCACAATCGCCAGTACTTGGGCTTTGGTTTCGGCCTTAAATTGTAAAGTAATGGATCGCTAGATATGAGCAGACAATGAAGCAGGTCAGTATTGCCTTTAGTGCAGCTGCATGTCCTGGTGTGGTGTTTCCTAAAATGTTTGATATTTTTGTGACGTGACTCCAGAGGTTCTTCAGAAAGGAGTCCAACTGGCACCGGAGCTATTTTCATTATAGCTGCACCATGAATGAGAGGACCTAATGCACACGTTAGGCAGCAGAAGCCTCGCGGTAACTGCAGCACATAAGTGGCGTGGTCCCGGACCCAGACTGGACCTCAGCTTGATCGTGCAAACATATCATAGAGGCGTTTTCAGTAAATTTGGGGATAATTTCCAATTTTTTTCGAGTTAGCGGCAAAACGCGGTGGAGATACGGGTACTGGCAGTTAGGGGACACCTTGTAGAATAAGTTTTTACCAAAACCTCCGCTTAATATGGTTTTATTCGAAAAGAAAATTTGATGTTTATACGGAATTTTGAGTATTTTCCCCGAAAATGAGGTCGAAAACCGCTCGTAATTAAATGGCGCCTTTTCCCCTTTAAAAGATGTCTTTTAGGAAAGGAAAAACCAGTGGAACATTTTTGATAAGTCTTTTGGAACAACAAGCAAATGGCAAACGAAAAAGGCCATTTTTCAACGCGTTTCCCCCTATTTTTTCACCTTTTCTGCCTCTGCAGCTCGAATGCGGAGAGATCTGGCCAAACCCATGATTGTACATGAAACTTCAAGCATTTGTTTATAGGAATCCACTCTCCGTCCATGTCATTGGAGACTTTTAATTTTCTGAATTTTGCGCACGAAAAGGGGGCCAATCGCCCACTGTGCCTTGGTTAATGCTCAGGCAAAAGAAACCACAGGGAAAGAGGATTGTAAATATGGTTTCTTACCTTGAATTAGGGGGCTTAAAACTTGAAAGTCGCTCGGTAGCCAAACCGCGAAATCTACAGTCGCCGCCTTCTGGCAAGCAATCACCCGTTACGAGAAGGTTCGAGAACGAAAACTCCCGCTGGAGGCTGCAGTATACGGCAAATACAACTCGAACCCGTCGCACTGTACAGTCATCGTGGCGTCGTGGCTCAGTTGGTAGAGCGCGCAACACCGAACCGAGTGGTCCCGAGTTCGACTCCCACTCGGGAAAGTGTTTTTCGCGCTTGACATTCCCTTTGGCCGCAGCTGGATGGCAGGTCAAATAGAAGTTAAACACGTCTCACCGCCGTTGGCTCGGTGGCTCTGGGCGTTGGGTCGCTTCCTGTTCTGGCTACGTGTCGGCACTCGGGGTTGTGGGTTCGAATCCCGCGTACCCCTCTGAGGTAAGGCCTCTGAAACTGGGATCAGGAAGTCTAACGCTCTTGACACCGCTCGTACCTCTAGGGGTAGGCCAATGGTGGTACGGGGATCAAATCTGTCGAATTGCGCGATAGGATCGCAGTCAGCAAAGCGCCGGTTCCCATGGAACACCGAAGCAGTTGGCTGCCACAGGGGGTAAAAGCCCTGTGCCTGGCGGGAACCGCAACCTCCTTCGGGAGGTTTACTGCCGCAAAAATTTTCCATGTTTTCACGCCACCCTTTCAATTGCAGAGCAAAATTTGTTTCTGAAAAGTTTTAAAAAATAATTTAAATAATTGTGATTATTTTGCGCAGTTGCAAGTTAATTTCCAATAATTTGGAATAAATCGAAATCATTCACAATAATTTACTAAAAATCCTATTTAATCATGTAATTGAGAGAATTTGGACCAGATATGTGTGTATTTTCTGAGGTCATTCCTTAAATTAGCTTGAATTTGTTTTGAATTTGTTTTGAATTCGCGTGAATTAGTTTTGAATTCGCGTGAATTAGTTTGAATTAGTGTGAATTTTGAATTAGTGGTGTACATCAAAATTCGGAGTTATTTACCCCTCGTGTTGTTTGAATTGCGGCGCGCGAGGAGGATGTCCCTCTCCTCCCCCTCTGCCCTCTATCTCCTTCGTAATTGACTGACTGACTAACTTGTGGGTTGCCTGCCAAAACGGCGGTTTGGTTGGGTTGGGTATATTTCTTTTAACTCAGAATTCGCGCTCAGCAACTACGTACCTGCCGCACGTACTCCTTGTTATTATTTCCGCTTGGTTTGACGCATCCTAAGTTTCGTTGGCCGTTGTCTTCTTTCTACCTTGTTTTTAGTGGCTGGAGCACAGGGTGAGGGTAGCGTGCGATGTGCGGCCAGTGCGGTTGGCGCCCTCCACAAGAGTGTGGTGTAGCGGCGCGCCGCGCCCTGCTGCCCGCCTCCCCAAAACAGGATCTCGTAAAGTTTGAGAAGTTGTGCATGGCAGTGAACAAGAGTTGTAAAAGAGGAACGTGCGTTGCTTTATAAGCGCACTAACGCGCCCGTGAGGAACAAACGCGCGCCCGCATGCACTCTGTTCTGCTGCGGGGCGGTGCACCACTTTGGAGAAGATTCTCATTCCCGTTGCGGCGACTCGCCACTCACGGTCCAAATGTAAGTCCTACGAGCGTTTGCATTTCGAGCTGCTGCATCGACGAAAGTTACGCGGGAGAACTGTACTTCGAAGAATGACGACAGTTTTTGGATAGTGTATGCGGCAAAGTCTATAGCTGAGCAGCGAGTAACATTCGGGGGCGTGGTCGTGTGGGGTGTTAACTTGATCGACAATACGAAGGTACCGTTGGGAAGTAATAGCTATACTGAAGCTTTGTAGCGGGACAGTCTCCCTCCGAGCGGGAGGACTATGTTTTCGGGTGTATCAGAGCGCGCAATAGCGCGGAGATGTCAGGCAGGTGGTGGGGGGAGGAGGGGTGAGGGGTGAGTCCCCCGCTTCGCCACAACAGGCCTCCTCCTGTCGCCCCGCCCCCACCTCCTTGGATTTTGCCTCCCAAAATGCCACCTCATGGCCGTATGGCCAGGCGCACAGCTTCTCGTTTTTTCCCCGCTTAAGCCGCAGCGCCGCCGTTCCCATGCAGATGAGAGCTGGAGGCTGGAGGCACTCGACACCAGAAATGTTCTCGCTTTCCCGGCGGCGCAGCAGCGTCTCCAAGTGTCCTCCTCCTGGAGTGGGAGGGAACCTCACTGGTGAAACTAAAGCGAAGTTGTACGCCTGTTTTTTGAAGCGCCCTGAAGCGTACAAGAGTTCATTCACTCCTTTTCTCCCATCTAAATGTAAGGGGGAATTGCCTTGGAGCGTAGTTGTACGCTTCATGAAGGGCGTAAGGTGTTGTACGCTTGCAAAAGGCCACAACTATGCTTTAGTTTTAACTGTGCTCGAACGGACAAAATGTTACGCGTAATTTCGCCACTTTCGGTCACGGAGAGGTCAGGCCTCGGCCTCACTCACCTATGTGTTCATCGAGCACACCCTGTGAAAAGTGTACAAAGCAATGATTCGTAACCTACAAAGAAAACGCGCCCTCTGTAATGAGGTAAGAAACCGGGACCGGGACGTACAGTTCACCAGGCTGGCTAGCTTCCGTATGGAAGGTAGTATGGCGAGGACCAGGAATTTCAGGCTCGGATCTGCGGACGCCTGTTCGTGCGGTTCCCTTATTCCACTCTATGACTCTATACGCTCGGCTGGGGGTCAGGGAGGGGGGCCTTCTTGTAGGCGCCAGCGTGCCACTTCCAGCCGAGGCCAAGGTGCAGCAGCCCGTGATTTTCGAGGCACCACGCCACCGGGCGGCGCTTTACTTTGATTAATTAATTTGCAGCGGCAGCGGACGGGGTCGGGTCGGGTGCCAGGAGGCGGAGTACCTGGTGAGGCGGGGGGGTGGGGGGGGGTTCCGGCAAGGCCGGCCAGCAGGGAGAGGCCTGCAGGTCGTGAACGAGTATAACGTATCCTGGAGCCTGCCTGCGAGCCAGCAGAGTGGCGCAGGACACAACACGGCGACACTTAGGGCGCCTTCCGTCCTTGTCGCACCTATGGCGGCTGGTGGCGCCTTATGGTTGGGTATGGCACGGCTCTGTGAGTGCGAAAAAGGTCGGAGGGGGCGCGAGGGTGATATTCCACGGCACGGCGGCAGGTCGTCCGCCGTCGAGGCGTCCTCCTCTGGCCTCCGGGCCGTGACGGGGAGCTAATCCCGGGAGGACATGGAGGGAGCAGGACGGAGGTGCTGGTGCTCGGCGCTCGGCGCTCGGCGCTCGGCCGGCCGCCCCGCAGGAACGACGACCTCGTTAAGGATTTTATCATCTTTTTGTTTGCCTCGTTGCTGCGTAGAGTCGGCTGTTGCTGCTCGCGCTGCTGCTACACTACTGTGAGGCAGGCGCAGTGCAGCAGCAGTGATGGCCGGCCATGGAATTTCATCAACCCAATTCGGGGAGGCGGAGCGCGAGCGCGGACATTCCTCGCGAGGAGGGGGAGGGGGCGGGGGCGGAGGAGGAGGAGGAGGAGGAGGAGGAGGAGGAGGAGGAGGAGGAGGAGGAGGAGGAGGGCGGCGGAGGGAGAGCGGGGCAGGGCAGGTTATGGAGCGGAACAGGCAGAGGGAGGGTCAGGCGGTGAGGCGAAGCGCCTCCCTGAGCTGAACGGGGAGTCCGAGCCGAGGACAACACCCTTTACGCAGTGTTTTGAGATGTTGGTGGGAAGTGGGAACTGAATTTTTTTTTTAAAAAAAAATAATATATATATGTACAATTTTCAAAACTCCGAGCATGCATTAAATTTTCCGAATTTCCCCTGCACCCCTTTTCCCCCTCGAGCGCATATTCGTGTACAGTATCGTTTGTTAGCGTGAACGGAGAGAATGTAGGAGCGCCACGCCCTCCGCTCTGCCGCTGTTTCCGTTTTCTGTCGGTCCGGCCGCCGCGCGCGCCGCAGCAGGGCAAGCAGGGCATTCCCCACGTCGAGCTGGCGCTGCGCAGCTCAGTCTGTCCAATAAGGAGGAAAATGCGGGCGCGGCGCGGCGGCGTGATGAATGGGCGCCGCAGAGGTGCTCACCAGGCCGGACCGGGTCTAGCAGAAGACGTTGGAGTTAGTCTATAGGGTTGGAGAGAGATAGTAGAGAGAAAAATTAAAATTCAATGTTTGTTTTAGACTTCTCCACAAAGGTTATAAAAATAATAACGAGAAATTATGATGGTTCTCATATCACTGCAACATTGCCCCCACATGTTCTGTACAGTACTTCCCTATCTAAGAATAGATAGTATCATATCAAGAATCCCATCTTATTAGATGCTATCTTTCGCTAGTTTTCTACCTTTGGATTTTTCCCCTCTAAATTCGTTTATTTCTCTCTCTCTCTCTTTGTTCTCTTTTCTTTTTTTTTCCCTCTCTGTGAAATCAATTTCGTGCACATTGAATGCAATGGCAGGCGTTCCAAATATGCCACTGCATCTGCATGCATGCCCTGATGCCATGCCACTCACCCCGCGTTGCCTCCCCTCGAGCCGAGTGTATCGCCGCTGGCTATACCCCGCCCAGCCCAGCCGCCCCGCGTAGCGCGTGGAGTATTGTCACGCCACCCTGTGCGGCGCGGGGTATCGGCAGCAGCCACGGCTCCGCACGCACCTGACGTGACTCCGCATGGGTTTTGGTGACGTTTTAACGCCGGCCGGCGGCGCCGGCAGGCCGCTGCCACCGCTGCTGCAACAACCACGCTGGCGGGTGGGGGTTTCTAGTGGGGGAAAGATTTTGATATTTTTAGAAATTTGGCGACTCCCGTCTAACGGTCCAACCCTTCCGCCCGCAGCTGCCCGACCCGACCCAGGGCTGACCCTACACGACCCCACGACCGTCCGGGGCCGGGTTACCTGAAAATGAGTGAGCGGAATTTAACAAAAGAAAAAAAATTACGTAGACTCGCAGAAGAAGAAACATGTGGTGCAAGGCGATGCGGATGCCATATACCTTATGGGAAAAATTAAATTATGACGTTTTCTTAACGACTCCAGCGTTAGGGCTTTTACCTATGGGATTTAGGGAGCGCCCCGCTCCGTTTAACCTAATCCTTTCATCAACCGTTCCTCAGTGGGGCCGGGGCGTGCACTTGCACACCCATCCATCCTGGGTCCTACCACTCCCCACTTTCTGAAGATTTCATGTCACTCTCTGCACGACAGGACGTCTTGTAAGTGTTATAAATAGAATCGTGGAAGTCGCAGGAGAGATGCAATAAATTGAGTGCGCAAACTTTTGGAAAAAAAATAAAAATAGCGTGAGTGAGTAGGCCTTTGGGAAGATAGGTGACTTAGGATTATGTAGCTGCTACATGAACAAAAAGTGGTTTTTGCCCTGTATTAAAAATTTTGCAATGGGCGCAGTTTGACACAACACCGCCGGGTCCTCGTACTGGGCCAGGGATTGGCCAAGTTCAACCCGCGCCCCGCCGCCGCGCGCTACCCGACCTGGGCCCGGGCCCGGGCCGGCCTGGTTGCGCCCTGGCCGCCCGCGGCGTGCTGCTCCCGTGAGGAGGGGGTTGGGGGAGGGGGCGGTGACGGTCCACGGCACGGCGGCGGCCGCCCTGCTGCTCGCGCTGCTCGCGCTGCTGAAGCTGAAGCCCCGGCTCCCGGCTCCCGGCGCGGCCCTCAGTCTCAGGCGAAGCCCCCCGAGGACCGGCCCAGCAGCCCGCGTGCTGTGCGTGCGAGCGTGCGTGCGTGTCCCTCCCTCACAGCTCTCCCCGAGCGTGCGTGCGTGCGTGAGTGAGGCCTCACGCGTCGTGTGCGTGCGTCCGTGCGAGTGCGACTCATATGCTGCAGAGGGCCGCAGCGCGCCCTGTGCTCGGGTGAGTCGTATGAGTCACCGTGTGCAGCTTGGCCTGTCTGCATGGTGGACCTGGTGCAGTAGACTGATTCCGCAAAGCGGTTGGAGTGCGCGGCCTCTCAGGTGTCCTCTCTCTCTTGCTCCTTATGGCGTCGCCCCGTGAATGTGACAAGAAACAGAGCGACGAATCCGCCTCACGGAATGAGGCTGCGGGCGAAGGGATGTGACGCGTCCTCGCGCTCGTGGTGGAGGTATGATGCTGCGTCTTGTAACTTAACCGCACCAGGAGGGCGGTGCCTGCGTCCTGCCTCTCTCCAGAGCCCTGCACACCACGCTACCACGCTGCTACCAGATTAAGCAGGCGAAACCTCCCACGGACACAGTACATTACGCCCCTGTGAGGCAAACGACGAGGCAGAAGCAAGAGAGTATCATGTGTGAAGTCCTGGACTTTATGGAGGGTTTGCCTCTAGTAGGCAGGCGCAGACATCGGACACACCCGTCTGCCGAACACGGCTGCAATCACGGGAATGTCTACCCATCCTGGCCTTCATTGCTGTACCGGGCGGGCGTCGATGCTCACTTGGCGTCCTAGAGCGGCGCACGTGGAAGCGAGACGATCGCTCCGGGCCATAGCGCCCTCTCTCTTCAACTCGGTCTTCGAGTAACGCCCGGTGCAGGGCAGGGCAGGGCAGGGGCTCTCTGGGTGCATCGCCTCTTGCCTCCTGGCCTGGCACTGCTCCGATGTCATCGGCCAGGCGTCGCGCCACGCCCCGCCGCCGCATTGGCCGGCACCGGCGACGTGGACCTCTCAGCCCCCAGATTCAGAAGATCGTTTTGTAGTGCCCTCTCACTCACTCACTCCTAGAGGCCGATAGGCCCATGCGTGTGACAGGGATGGAGATACGAAAGCGCTCTTCTGAATCAGTCGGCAGCTCAGCAGCAGCATCGCTCCATCACCCCCGGCGGCCCCGACCCCGACGACATGGGGATCGTTTGTTTCCAAAGCCACAGAGTGCAGTGCAAAATGTAGTGTAGTGCGAGGACTGACCGCCCGGGCCGGGCCGGACCGGCATGGCCCGCTGAGGAGTGACTGAGTGAGTGCGGGGCGTGCGGGGCTCTGACGGCTGCCTCTGCCTGCGGTGTCTGCCCTGCCCGGCCCCGGTTGAGGGCCTCGCCGATGGCGCCCACAGGCAAGCGCTTCTTCAGCTAATCTGACGCAGCCAACTCGCCGACGTTTATGTTATTTCGATTTATGGTCGGACAGTAGTAGTGCGGTGGCCGGTGGGCGAGCCGGGGCCGGGGACCGGGTGACCAGTCGCGATTGAGCTAAGTTGTGCGAGAAAGTAACTCGAGGCCGCAGCGCATAGGGGAAATTCGCGGTCAAGCTTCGCGCAAATTTCATCAGACGTAGGATCTCCCCCTGTGGGATTCACACCGTATTTTTGGTCTTTCACGCGTCTTCTTTTAACAAATGTAAGACACAGCGGAACTGCCCTCGCACGTCCGCACGTCCGCCGATTAGCTCCTCCTTTACGGGGCGAAAATGGCGATATCCGTCATCAGGCGGCACGTCGTAAATCTATCGGCCGGGGGGGGGGGGGGGGCTGCCATGCAGCTGCGGATACCCCGTTGCGCGGGGAGGGGGTGGTGGTCGGATGCCTGCAAGGATACGGTAGCTGCCGCCGAGACCTCCCGTATGGTTTTCGACGGAGTATTTTTGTGGTATTTTTGACGTTTGGAGACGTCAAAAATATGAGAAACATAGAACATACATACGCCAAAAGTACGTCAAAGAAACGGCAAAAGAACGTGAAATCGGTTTGCCATAGTTTTGGCGTCAGTTTGAGGTATTTTTGCCATGAAAACCGACACTTTTTATGGCAAAAATACGTCAAAAATACCACAAAACTATATCTTGTCCGTAAAAAATGAGACGCACGCGAGGCGGTGTCGACCCAGCGACCTCGAGGTCCAGAAGCCAGCACCTGAAGCCGCTCGGCCAAAGCGGTTTCATATCAGGGAACGTGCAGGTGCTTCGTCTTGTGCCGCACCTATGATGACAGCGAGATTGTCATTACTGCAGAGTCTTCTTTAGAGGAATGGTACGCCCAGAATGGTAGATAATAGTAAGAAGTATTGTATGGGTTACATACAGATGCCGTACCTTGTAGCATCATCTGCCAGCCATTGTATCCCTTACTTAATCGATGTTTTACCACTTGGATGTCAGCGGCACAGTCTAGCTGCATAACAGGAGGCACCCAAACATTACCTAATATGAAACCGCTTTGGCCGAGCGGCTTCAGGTGCTGGTTTCTGGACCTCGAGGTCGCTGGGTCGACACCGCCTCGCGTGCGTCTCATTTTTTACGGACAAGATATTGTTTTGTGGTATTTTTGACGTATTTTTGCCATAAAAATTGTCGGTTTTCATGGCAAAAATACCTCAAACTGACGTCAAAACTATGGCAAACCGATTCACGTTCTTTTGTCGTTTCTTTGACGTACTTTTGGCGTATGTATGTTCTATGTTTCTCATATTTTTGACGTCTCCAAACGTCAAAAATACCACAAAAATACTCCGTCGAAAACCATACGGGCTGTCCCAAGGAGAAGCCTTTATGTGCGTTTTTGAAACGAGTCGCATGCAACTCTGCAGCACTCTCTGAAAATCCAAGATTGCTGATGTCACACACTTGCGGAAGAGCGGATTCCTATTCATGCACTTTTAAGAAGCGGAACAGAGGAATGACTTTCTTGGATTTTTTACTTTTCTATCTACTTTAACGCGCGAATGGGAGATAGCCGGAGATAGCACTCCCCTTTCTGTGCGCCATTCACAACTTCGGGTTCCAAGAGCACACATCCTTGTAACATTTTCCCAAAACGAAACTTTATCAATTATCCACACGGCTGCCATAACTTTCTCGGTTTAGACCGGGGATTTTCGTTACGCTCAACAAACTGCCGCTAATCCACCCCGATCATCCCGTCGTGGACAGGACAGCCCCTGTGACGTACCTCTGTTTGTATGTGCGTGTGTTTGAAGGGAGGGGGGGGGGAGGCGGGGGACGAGGGATGTGCGTGTGTATCTTAGGATTGCGGAGGAGGTGCCAATATTTTCTGAGCGCGCCGACATTTCTTCGTTTTTCTTTTTCTCTTCAGTGACCGCCAGACCCTCGCCGAGCCGAACGGGCGAAGGAAGGCGTCGTCCTCACGGTCACGCCGCGTTGACCGGCGCGGCACGGCTTTCCAATTATACGTTATAAATTTCACGTTCTGAACGACGTAAGCGCGCTTTAGAGGGAAAACCCTGCTTCCGCAGCCCTAGCGGCCTGCGACGCCCGGCCCCGGGGCCCGGGGCCCGGCCGGTGCGAGAGTCGCGGGGAGCTAGACGCGGGGCGTACGCCGCGCCGGCCCGGGGGACGGATTTAGCCCTTGACGGGCCGGGGCGTGGCGTGGCGGGGCGTGGCGGGGCGTGGCGGGGCGTGGCGGGGCGTGGCGGGGCCGAGAGGAGGCTGTCGTGGTGTGGGTCGAGGAAGCTTGTACGGTCGCTTTGCTTCGGCAGACCATCCACTGGGAAAGCTGTTTCCACAGCAATGACAGCAACAGCAGGTCATACATACTCGAGGGGCGGGCAGGGCCGGGCCGGGCGGCCTCCCCAGGGCAGCCGCCACGACCCCGCTCTCTCTCTCTCTCTCTCTCTCTCTCTCTCTCTCTCTCTCTCTCTCTCTCTCTCTCTCTCTCTCTCTCTCTCTCTCTCTCTCTCTCTCTCTCTCTCTCTCTCTCTCCCTCCCTCCCTCCCTCCCTCCCTCCCTCTCCCTCCCTCTCTCTCGCACTCAGCTGCAGAGTTCGCGACGTATCGACTAGCTGCCAAGATTTGTGGCGGCGCGCGGCCACGATCGCCAATCGGCGGGCGCTGGGGGGGAAACGTGCAGGCCGCTTTGCCGGTCCAAATCGCCTAAACGGCCCCGCCGCGCCCTGACCCGCCCCGCCGCCCCGCCCCACCCCGTTTGCTATGAGCAGATGGGCTGCCGTACAACTCAGACTCGCAGCGAGTCGTTGGCTCTACCTCACCCTGTGGGGGTGTGTGAGTGTGTGAGATTCGCGTCCGAGAAGCGTATGTGGAAGTCTGGGCAGTTGAAGCTGGGCGGCGTGAGGGGCGAGGCGGGGCGAGGCGGGGACCGACTCCCAGTCGAGGTTTACACGAAGCGCGCGTGTTCTATAGACATGCGGCGCCGGGCCGGGCCGGGCGGTGCCACGCCCGTCGACCGGCCTAAGTTTAGCGCGAGTCATGAACGCTTCGAACAATAATTACCTCACGAGTGCTGCCCTGTACGCCACCCAAACCGACCCCACTTCTCCGCTCCCACTGCACTGGATTCTTCGCTAGCGCTTTCCCTCTGACCGGAGAACAACTCTGAATTTGAGAGAATAAATTACGAGATTTTGTTTCAATTTTCAAGGGGTCTATTTCATTTGACCTACCCAAAAGTTGACCTACCTCAATATTTTAACTAAAATATGAATATTTTTAAATGATTCCAAAAACTGAAAATATGTTCCCATTTTTTGACCTACCCAAAAGTTGACCGACCCATTAAAATATCGAAAATATTAATATTTTTTGAAAAATATTTGGGTAGGTCAACTTTTAGGTAGGTACACGATTTTCATAAAAAAAATACCTCTGAAAAAAAATATTAATATTTTGTAGAAAATATTAAAATATCAATATTTTGGAGAAAATATTAATATTTTGGAAAAATATCAAAATATCAATATTTTGGAAAAAATATTAAAATATCAATATTTTGGAGAAAATATCGAAATATCAATATTTTGGAGAAAATATTAATATTTTGGAGAAAATATCAAAATATCAATATTTTGGAGAAAATATTAATATTTTGGAGAAAATATTCTCGGGTGACGGAGATGACCGCTTCTAGAAGGCCAGCACTGACCTCAAGACAACGTACGTGGCACGAAGGTCGAAGTGTCAATCTGCAAGGCACCAAGGTGCAGTGTAATGACTGAGGTGTGTTTACGCACTCTAGTTGTCTTAGGGGCCGTGCATAAATAACGTCACGCGTTTTTGGCCATTTTCGACAGTCACTTCTCGTCACATCCGGCTGACTTGTGACTTTTTTTTTGGGAGGGGGGGGAGGGAAATTGAAGAAAGTTAATGCTTAGTGTTCAAAACCGATATTTGTTTCAGTATTCAGTCTTACAATAAAAATACATCTTCTACATGTCTTGTATCAACGGGGACTGGACTGGGGATATGTTGCCAGCGCGCAGTGCTGCACTGCGAAGCCCCGCCGTTTATTCAGCGGATCAGGGCGATTTTTCGGGTAACTTAGGAAATTACGTCACAAGAGGTCACTCCCCCCCGCCCCCCCACGTCACATCTCGTCACGTTCGGGCGACTCTCCCATAAAAAAAAACGCGTGACGTTATTTGTGCTCGGCCCCTTATGGCCTGGGCGATTTTAAGTCAGCGTCACTTACGCCCCAGGATCATGTGAAGTTTAGTACGCGTTCATGTGAGGTGAGCGCTCACGTGAGAAATGTGCGGCGCCCAATACAAAGCGAAATTGCCAATAATTTTGAAGAATTGCAATCTCCGTATCCTCCCCTCTCCAAAAATGTACGGTTTTCTCAGTTTTCCGCGCAATTTTCAGGTCATTCCACTTAACATAAGTTGCGCACGCGTGACAGCGAATGTGAGATGAGCGTGGGGGTACAAAGAGAACACTGGTAAAACAAATGTTTAGTTTCTAAACATCATAGTGTTTAGTTGGCAATTCTATACATAACATGATGTTTAGCAGGAACTTAACATGACGAGATGTTTAACAACTAAACACTTCGTAAATGTTTAGAGGTTAAACATTTTGTGATGCATAGAAGTAAACACTTGGGCGGGGCTTCACATGGAGAAGCATATGGATCCGCGCTGCGCCAAGTGTTTAGCCAACTGCACACTTTCAAAGTGTTTAAAAATTAAACATCTGCTGGTGTATAGTTTGAACTAAACATGATAAAGTGTTGAAGTATTAAACATTAGCAGTTAAACATTATTTGATGTTTAGAACTAAACATTTGTTTTACCAGTGAAAGGACCTGAAAATCGACAAGCCCTCACATTTTGGGGAGGGGGAGAGTACGGAGATTGTAATTCTTCAAAAATATTGGCAATTTCGCTTTGTACTGGGCGCCGCACATTTCTCACGTGAGCGCTCACCTCACATGAACGATCACGCGTACTAAACTTCACATGATCCTGGGGCGAAAGTGACGCTGACTTGAAATCACCCCACTGGTAAAACAAGTGTTTATAGTTTCTAAACATCATGGTGTTTAGTTGGCAATTCTATACATGACATGAAGTTTAGCTGGAACTAAACATGACAATATGTTTAACAGCTAAACACTTCGTAAATGTTTAGAGGTTAAACATTTTGTGATGCATAGAAGCAAGAGAGTAGTGTAGATGGAGATGAAGCTCCGGCTGCCTCTATAGCCTACCTGTGACACGTTGTGACACCTAGCGTCGCCAATTTTCGAGGTGATGGCCCAAAATTTTTATCACTTACTCGGGAAGGTGTACTCTACACAATCGTGTCCCCACTTTTCCTCTCAGTTCGGCCTTGGGACCTACCGGCTAAGAAACAACAGGATACAATCGCTGAGGACACCCGACGCATAGAATCCAGTGCCTACCTACAGGGGCACGACGATGAAATGGCACCTTACGAAGAAACTATTGCAGCTATTCTATCGAACTGTCTGGCATTCGGGTGTTTTTTATGCATAATAAAATTCTAAAGTGTAGTAGGGTGTGCAAAAGCTGTTTTTGAACTAACTGCCCCTGTAGGTAGGCACTGGATTCCATGCGTCGGATGTCCTCAGCGATTGTATCCTGTTGTTAATTAATTAGCCGGTAGGTCCCAAAGATCGAACTGAGAGGAAAATTGGGGACACGATTGTGTTGAGTACACCTTCCCGTGTAAGTGATTAATATTTTGGGCCATCACCTCGAAAATTGGCGACGCTAGGTGTCACAACGTGTCACAGGTAGGCTGAAGAGGCAGCCGGAGCTTCATCTCCATCCACACTACTCTCTTGATAGAAGTAAACACTTGGGCGAGGCTTCACATGGAGAAGCATAGGGATACTACCCTGCTCAAAGTGTTAAGCCAACTGCACACTTGCAAAGTGTTTAAAAATTAAACATCTGCTGGTGTATAGTTTGAACCAAACATGATAAAGTGTTTAAATATTAAACATTAGCAGCTAAACATCATTTGGTGTTTAGAACTAAATATTTGTTTGACCAGTGCCAGGCCATAAGGGGGCGAGCACAAATAACGTCACGCGTTTTTTATGGGAGAGGGGGGGGGGGGAGGGTCACCCGGACGTGACGAGATGTGACGTGGGGGGGTAGGGGGGGCGGGAGCGACCCCTTGTGACGTAATTTCCTAAGTTACCCGAAAAATCGCCCTTACTCTGCAAACTCAAGTGTGAGACAGTATCACACTTTTTACTGCAGTACCACTGTGTCTCACACTTTCAAAAACTATTTTCTGTCGTTGAATAGCAATCACGTTTTAAAGAACAGCATTAGTTTTGGTTCAAAATCCCGGTTAAAACGAGCTACCATGTGATGGGGTTCTGATCGCAAACAACAATGTTCCTATACATTTTCGAAACCATTAATTTACGATTATTTAATGTATTGTTGTTCCAAACCCCATCACATGGTAGCTCATTTTAACCGGAATTTTCAACCAAAGCTGATCCTGTTCACTAAAACGTGATTGCTATTCAACGACAGAAAATAGTTTTTGAAAGTGTGAGACACACTGGTACTGCAGTAAAAAGCGTGATACTGTCTCACACTGAATAAACGGCGGGGCTTCGCAGTGCAGCACTGCGCGCTCGCCGCATAATATGGCAACATAGCTCCAGTCCAGTCCCCGTTGATACAAGACATATAGAATATGTATTTTTACTGTAAGACTGAATACTGAAACAAATATCGGTTTTGAACAGTAAGCATTAACTTTCTTCAATTTCCCTCCCCCCCCTCCCAAAAAAAAAGTCACAAGCAGCCGGATGTGACGAGAAGTGACTAGGGGGGGGGGGTCGAAAATGGCCAAAAACGCGTGACGTTATTTATGCACGGCCCCTAAGACAACTAGAGTGCGTATACACACCTCAGTCATTACACTGCACCTTGGTGCCTTGCAGATTGACACTTCGACCTTCGTGCCACGTACGTTGTCTTGAGGTCAGTGCTGGCCTTCTAGAAGCGGTCATCTCCGTCACCCGAGAATATTTTCTCCAAAATATTGATATTTTGATATTTTCTCCAAAATATTAATATTTTTTTCCAAAATATTGATATTTCGAAATTTTTTTCCAAAATATTAATATTTTCTCCAAAATATTGATATTTTAATATTTTTTCTAAAATATTAATATTTTTTCCAAAATATTAATATTTTCTCCAAAATATTGATATTTTAATATTTTCTCCAAAATATTAATATTTTTTTAGAGGTATTTTTATGAAAATCGTGTACCTACCTAAAAGTTGACCTACCCGTATATTTTTTAAAAAATATTAATATTTTCGATATTTTAATGGGTAGGTCAACTTTTGGGTAGGTCAAAAAAAGGGAACATATTTTGAGTTTTTTAGATCATTTAAAAATATTCATATTTTAGTTAAAATATTGAGGTAGGTCAACTTTTGGGTAGGTCAAATGAACTGCACCGTTTTCAAGTTTTTTTTTTTTTAATTATTTTAAATTATTACGTGGCTTACAAAAATTTCAGAGTTGTACGCTATGGAGATAAAAAGGATTAAGTAGATAAAAAAATAAATCAAAACAAATCCGCACTTGACATTAATGTCGTCGCCAGTGAAAGCACGAGTTGGACAGAGGTTCTAATACCACTCTGTTTTTTCTTCTTTTTATTTCTTTGTATCAGTACGTAGTTTTGCCTATTTGCAGTTGCCCGAGGCATTAAAATTTTTTTTTTTTTAAAGAAAAGAATTCACCGTGTAGCAAAGCTTCCAACTTAAAAAAGAAGAAAAAAAGACGCCACCGGTACAGGTTCGTCGGCGACTACGGCTCTTCGCAGCGTCACCCGTAGTGGAACGCCTACTTGTACCGTGGCGTCGTAGCCGTGCCGGCATAGTGATGTTCCGGGGGCCGCAGAACCCGGGTTCAAATCTTGCTATAAAACAAAAATTTTTCCGAGGACAGCAGCTTGGCGTGGAATTCAAACCCCCCATTTCAACGGAACTCCCTCGTGGAATCGCCGACGGTCTAGTGGTTAAGTACCACGAAAGCCGCGGGGTGTCATGAGACTCGGCACTTGGGGCCTGGGTTCAATTCCCAGGTAGGTTCTTCACTGGCAGCGAAAGCGAGTTGTCAGGAAGTTCCGTCCCATGCCACGGGGGGTGGTCCCTCGTGGGGAAGTAAGGCCTATGACTCTGGCTCCTTAGTAAACAGGTTTTCCATGACCTGTGCGGGAGCGGGTCAGTACAGGTCTAACCAACCGTACGCTTACTCTTCCGCAAAAACTTCTCTTTCTGCTCTTCTCCCCCTCTATCGTCCTGCCTTGCCTCTACCTCCCACTGACCGGTCATGCGGTCCGGTGGTGCCCAGTCGTTGGTCCGAAATGCTACCTACGGCTTCAAGGCGCTGTTTAAATAGGGTAGTACGGCGGGCCTGACAGGCCGCCAGCCTTAAGCGGGGACTCTCCCCGAAGCGGAGAGGACTTCTCGTGCCCGCGGGGTGGCGGTCGCCTGGAACACACCGGATCCCATCAGAACTCCGAAGTTAAGCAGGCGGGGCTCGCAGGTTGCGAGTTAGGTAGGGGCCTACCAATTTTTCATTTTTTTAAAAAATAGCTCTTCCAAAAAAAAAAAAAAAAAAAAAAAAAAAAAATGGATTTGAGGTGTGCTCCGACCATGATACCTATTCCTTTTTCGACAACTGCGGCTCTCGCCGGGTGACCGTTGCACGCCTTTCCCGAACTGCGCAATTTTCATCTAAGGTGTAGAGAGGTAACTATGACGTAGCCGTGATTACGCCGCGTCAAGGTTTACACTTAAAACACAGTAGGAGAGGTTTTACTCCTAAAACTTTTTAGAGGTAAATTCCCAACTCTGAGTTTTACTCCTAACCGTAGAGGTAAATCTTGTAGAGGCATTTTCGCAGCAATATTATTGTAGAGGTAAATTTACCTCTAGTCAAAATTAGAGGTGTTTCCAGTAGAGGTACTAGAGGCGACCCCGCGGTGCACCTTGTTATAAAGTGGCCCGGTGCCTCAAACGCCTAGTGTGCCTCTGCCGCCCGCCCGCTTGCCGGAATCGTCCGCCCCGCGCGCCTCCTGCAACCCAGAATGGCCCACGCGGTAATCGAGCCAAAAATACAAAGGGAGAAATTGCAAGGGAGAAGCTGGCGGGCGAGTATTTTGGTCGTGTGGCGTCCTGCCCCGCCCCGCCCCGCCCCGCCCCGTCCTCCGCCACGTCACGGACGGCCACCCGGCCACCCGCCGATGACGCGGCGCCGCCGGCCGCCGTCGTGGCGTTTAGGAGGCGAACGGCCGCGCGCTCCACATCCGTTTCGTTATGTAACGCCAGGGTGTAACGCACATCGCGTACCGGGGTGGTTATACAGCCACTCCCGTTTTGCCCCAGGTCAGAGGAGTGGACAGCGAGAAGATGGGCGACGCGCTCTGCCTCAGAGTTTTCATCCACTTTCATCCTAATGGGTCGCGGCTAGCAGCCGCGCGGGCCGAGCGGAGCGGAGCTGGCGGCTTCTGCATCATCCTCGCACAGTCCGTTCCGAATAGCATCCCCCTCCCTCCTTACGACTGTCACCGTACACGGGTAGTCCTGCGAGGCAAAGTCGAAAGCCTCTCTTGCGTTTTCCAACGTTACTTCGTCACTCATTTCGACGAGTCTCTAGACAGACCTCCACGCTGTCCTCGCAATAAACGCGACAGGCACGTTGGCAATTTTTGACTGATTAGAGGGAAAATTTGCACGAAGTTGAGGGCAGCACGGGTGCGGGGTAGCAGACACGCCCCCGCCTCCACCCAGCAGCAGCTGTTCACAAGTCGGTGCCAGGGCGTGGCGTGGGGTGGCGTGGCGGGGGCGGGGTGGGGTGGGGCGGGGCGGCGCCTGCCAGAAGTACTGTCACAAACACGCCGTCATTTACGCATCAGGCTCCTGGGGACGGACAGCAGCGCCGTCAGACTCGACCCGTCCACCACACCGTCAAACAAATCAAGTCGGGACCGCGGCGGCGGGAAGAAGAATGGAGAGGCAATCCGAGTCGAGGGAAACCTAGAGGTCGTCCAGATACTACGTGACCTAGAGGGAAAATGGGGCTAGAGATATTATGGACCCTCGATAGTTTCAGGATCGCACCTCCCGAATGTATACAGATCCCATAATATTTGTACGCAGGGGTACATAAATATCATGATGGTCTATGAGCTTCGATAAAGGTCCTGCAACTATAGTTGCAGCCCATAATATTTGCAACCCCTCCCCTGTGGGTCACATACACAGAAAATGGAAGAGTCGACTTAGTCGCTCTAGGGGAGAGTAACTTTTCTGTACCTAATTTTCATGCTCGTGGGAGAGCGTGACGGATCAACATTGCTCTATTAAAGTATCACTTTGATAACGTTTTCGGCGATGTGCTGTACTCTTTTTGAGTCAAGTCATCGAACGTCACTCTACTGGAGCAATTTTAAAATACCAGATTAGAATCCATTTGATTCGTTTAAGCGAAAATCACTTCACTGCAAATAGAAGAGTGAGATATCTCATCTAAAAAGAGCAAGATTTTTTTTCTCTTGCGCCGTTTAAGTGAGAGTTCAGGAACCTCGCTCTTATTGAGAAAAAATCCATGACATCACTCAAATGAAGTGAGATAAAGGATATAAATCCTCACTCAAAAAGGGCGAGGTTTCCCAACCCTCACTCAACTAGGGCGAGATTTTTGAGACCATTGCTCTAATAGAGCGAGGAAACCAAACCTCGCTCTCTAAGAGTGAGAGAAAATTTCTCGCTCTCCTGAGGGCGAGAATCCTCGCTCTGGTATTCACCGTGTTTTACTTAGCTGTGAGAAATGCTTCGCTCGCCACGGGCGAGAAGTGTTACCCACTATTTTTCCAGTGTAGTTGGCCGCATCATTGATTTTGGCTCTTGTGTCGTTTGCAGGAAGGCGATGCCACACTCGTCCCCGTCGTCGGCGAGACACTAGCCGGCCGCCATGTCTTCTCCCGGAGGGGGCCCGCCGGGTCACTGGGGGCGGCCGCAGGCGCCGTCGCCCTTCCGGCCGTGCTCGCCGTACGGGCCGTCGCCGCCGCCCCTGAGCGCGGCCCGGCTGCGCGGCGGCACCCCGCCGCCCTGCCGCTCGCCGCTGCTGCGCTTCCAGGGCCCGCCGCCCTACATCCCCTGCCCGCGGCCGCGCTGGCCCTCCCCGCTGCCGCCGGGCACCCCGCTGCCCCCCGGGCCCGTGCCCGCCGGCCCGCGCCCCTTCAGGATGCCGCAGGTGAGGGGAGGGGAGGGAGCAGCCCGCACTGAGAAAAAAAGGAAATACCTGTGCTGCTAAAAATTAGCTATATATGGATAGCTAACTTTTGGAGATATGTAGCTAAAAATTAGCGATGTAGCTAAACTTTTTGCACTACAGCCGAATTTTTAGTTGTACAGTTAACTTTTTAGTTGTAGCTCCAAAAGTTAGTCATCCATATGTGGCTAATTTTTAGCTACACGGGTAGGGTAAGGTGCCCAGTGATGGACACTGTACCAGTGATGGACACCCTCGTCCTTTAGGCCCATTTTGCCGCCAACCAAGCGAAATTTTCGATGCACCACTTTCGAGCGTATATTCTGTCATCCTTTGGCGGCAAGATGCCGCTCGGGTTCCGGTTCGGCGACGCGCCTGTAGAGCACACTGGGGCTGCGCGCAATAGGCTGCACGTTCGGCCGCCAGAGTGCCTGCGATCTTAGTGAGACAGTTTAGCGCAGGCTTCTGCGAGGAAGGCTGGCGTTCCGCACCTACCCATCGGAGCTGCACGGGACAAAGTCTGAGTGGATGAGGAAAGGGTAAGCTACAATTCTACGTAAGAGTTTCCAATTGTTTTCGACATTAAGAGGGGGAAAGGGGGGGTGTCCATGACTGGGCCGGAAAAAAGCAGTTTGCCCTAATGTGGACACCATGGGATATGCTACTCGATTGCTCTTATTTACGGGGCGTGCACGAGGGTGTGTTAGAAAAACGCGTTGAGCAGACTATAGACAGTGTGAGCGAGAGACCGCGAGTGAACGGGCGTGCTCCGAGCCTGGTCCAAGCTGAATCACCCTCCAGCGACGACGATCCTGACGACCCGGACATAGTCGAACCACGCCCGGCAAGCAGCGCCTCCAACACCTCCCTGCGGGATGTTCTAGTGTGGCCACACAGTCCACAACGCAAGGGCAAGCGGCAGGTGGAGCGCATGCCGTATGTCACGACGTCGAAGCGATGGCGCGACATGCAAGACGAAAAAGACAGAAAGAAGAGGGAAGCAGAGGCCGAAAAGGAGGCGCGAAAGGAGGCGCGGTTGGCCAAAAAGGCTCGGCAGGACGCTAAGAAGGCCGCCAAAGCGGCCGCTGCTGCCATCAAGCAAGCCGGAGCAGCCCCAGCCCGGCGAAGCTCAAGAAACAAGAAATAATCCAAGAGTGTCCATCACTGGGCACTAGGGTGCCCATCACTGGGCAAGAGGGGTCTATCACTGGGCAAAGTGTTCTTTTTAGTTCCTATTTTTTTCCCTATAAATAAATTTTATTTTTCCGTTTTCGAAACCTGCAGCATGTTTGTTGAACCTTTTAGTACACCCCTGATTTTTCTGGTTATGCTCTGACGTGTAGAGCCGCACTGGTAGGGCGATATGTAAAAGCGTGCGCTTAAAGGGTCCATCACTGGGCACCTTACCCTAAGTCTTTCTCTCCGTGCGAGGCCGAGGGAGCCCTGGGGAAGGGAAACAACTCTGAATTTGTGGTGTCCCGTAATGGGGGACGCATGACGATGAGCAATTGAATAACAAACCTGAGGCCAAATAATAATAATTTAAAAATAATAATAGTAATAATAATATCGAAAAATTACGTGAATTTTTGTGAATTTTAATTGATTTGTTTTTGCAAATTTTTTTTTTTTAAGCATTCTTCTGAATTTCACTAGTATAGGCCACGAACCCAATTCTTCCTAATATAGAGTGCTTTTCGTAAGAAACTGATAGAGTCTGAATTACAAGGTATACAAAAATGTCAGAGTTGTTTTCAGCGCGGAGCAGCCCGACGGAGTGTCTCAGGGCGCTCAGTTCAGGGTTCCTCGGAGCCGACCCTCTTCCCTCACCGCACTGTACGTACTTGCCGCAGAGCCCCTCGCCCATCATGTGCCCGTCGCCCGAGTACATGTTCTCGCCGTACCCGGAGGCCGAGTACGTCGGCATCCCGCTGGAGCCGCCGGGTCCGGCGCGGCCGCCGAGCGCGCAGGGCAGCCCGGGGCCGTTCGGACCGTACTTCGTGGCGCCGCTGCCCCCGGGGGCGGCGCCCCCGCCCGGGCACCCCCTGCACCCCCAGCACCACCACCACCGCTCGCACATCCTGGAGCCGCCGCTGGACGGCGAGCAGCAGGGCGGACCCTCCACGGCCGACATCATCGCGGCGCAGGGCCAGGACTACGTGGACGAGAAGCTGGCCGAGTACCAGGCCACCATCCAGCTGCTGCAAGGTGAGTACGCGTGCAAACGCCCACCCCGAGCGCGAGGGACCCGGAAACTCGCAGCGCGATCAAAATATGCACCCACCTCTGAAAAACTGTCTTATACGTTTGGGGGACCGAAATAAAACGGTCGTAGAGGCTGGCTGCCCTGCCGTACGAGTAGCGGCCGCGGCGCCCACACGAAAATAACGATATAATTAAAGACTAATGATAAAAATAACGCGCGTCTTTGCGGGCCGGCTTCCCCGGCCCCGGTGCGGCTCAGACCGTGTTCGTCGACACGCGTCACGCGTCGTGCCGACGGCCCGGCGCGGCACGGCGGGGCGGGGCCGCGCGGATCACAACAGCCTGCCTAGCCTAGCAGACGCGACACAAGCCGGCGCGAAGTACTAGCAGCACGTCTTGTAAATCATTTCGGACCCGTCGCGCAGCAGTGTAGGTTTTGAGTGCCTCTGCTAGTTTGTGTCCACGTTGCGGTGGCACCGTGCCGAACCTCCTGTGGCCCTGGCGACCCTGGCGATCCCTCCGCTTCGTCCATACGCGCGCGCGCCCTGCTCGGGCTCGGACAGCAGGCTCGCCCAAACCGCGAGATGCCAACACACATGAAAATGACGAGGAAAGTGGCGGAAGGGAAGCAGGACGTTATCAGGCCGAGTGGCCCCGCGGCCCGCAGCCATCGGGGAAATCTCTGGCGAGACTCTCGGCCGCTGCCAAAACGTCGCGAAGCCGTTCATTACACGAGCGTGGCGTGGCGTGGCGTGGCGGCGCGGGGCGCGGCGCTAGGGGCTCCCGTCATCAGGGAGGACCACGCCACGCCGCGCCGCGCCGCGCCGCGCGGGCCTAGCACTGCCCTCATACAACTAGTCGCCCCCCCCCCCCCCCTCCTCCGTTCCTCCGCGTACGCAGAGGAGCTATTCCTGTCACCCACGTTGTCTACACCACCCCTCCCTTCCCCATCTCTCCTTTCCATTTTTCCTTTTGCCCCTCCCCCATGCTTACCTCTTTATTTTTTTCTTGTAAAGGAAGTAGATATTTTTTTTTTGTTCAAGGGAACGTGGCTCAGCAAGTTGCTGTCATATCTTTGGGGCACGCCGTGTGCCTTTGAGGGGCTTAAAGCACTCGGGCCGCGCGGGGCAGGGAGGGAAGCCCCGCTCCCGCCTCACGCTGCAGTCGGGTTTTGGCAGTAAAACTAAGCGTTAGAGCAGTGGACAGCAGGCTGATTCTGAAGATCGCTCTCTCGCCTCTGTCCTTGTCGCACTCAGGGGGCATTACCGCCCCCAACATAGGGCCCCGCCATAGGTGCGACAAGGACGGAGGTACGAGAGCGAACTTCGGAATCAGACGGCAGGACACTCGGCACGCGCGCGTAGCCCACTCGACAAAGGAGGGCGTAAATCAGTAGTCGGGTCGTTATTAAGGGGTGAGGTAGGGGGCGGGGGAGAGGGAGAGGCGTTCCGGACCGGACAGGTGCACATGCAGCCGTGCCCGTAATTTCCTGGCCGGCCGCAAGCTGCTCTAGTGCCTCCCTCAGCCCGCCTACATAGCTCGGTGCCTCGCTCGCGCTCCAACGCTACTACTTGATCCTTGCGTATTCTGATATTTCGCACCCACTTTCTCCGCTATACTCGGTGCGTATACCCGGGCCCGGCAGCACAGGGGCGGGGCTTTCTCTGCTGCAATAAATAAATAAATAAATAAATAAATAAATAAATAAATAAATAAATAAATAAATAAATAAATAAATAAATAAATAAATAAATAAATAAATAAATTAAAAACATTTATTTGGCCGCCGTTTCCAAAACATTGTTTTTTTTCGACTCTCCTTCCAAATCGGCACTGTCAGAAAAATCGTACTAAGGTACACTAAAAGACCCTGGGGATGGAGAAAAACTGCAGTCAAACTGTAGTTTATTTATGGTTTGTCTGTGTAAGATAAGAAACAGTAGTTTGGTCTGAGGGTGAACTGTAGATCTGTAGATCCTTCCATCCGGGTACGATCAATTACTGGTCAAGTCCTTGCCTGCTCTGAGTGTACTTGGATGGTAGGTCTTTTGAGGTAAGAAGTATACTAGCTTTATCTTATGATTGCTGTACTTCGTACCTTAATGGCGCCCCCACAATGGCCGTTACCGAGGCGGAACGCCTGCGACAAACTGGATAGGCCAACCCGCCAAGCACTCGTGTGAAGGTGGCGGCCTACCCGGAGAGCACAAGCGCAGGGGGAAGCAGGAATTAAATTCCTGGTACCCAAAATTTCGTACCGTCACCGTCGATGAGTTGAGTGTGGGGGCACCTTAAGAGACCGTACTAGCCAAGTACACTCAGAGCAGGCAAGGACTTGACCAGTAAATGATCGTACCTTTAGCGTGCTTTTTTCTGACAGAGGGCCGTGGCCTTCCTTTTCACTGTAGACCTTTCAGGATCATTGTTTCCTCCAATTCTAGGCTAAATCAGAGCGGTACACCCCGATGGACTGCAATTTTTAACAAAATTTACTGTGAGCGTGTCCATGCGCCGCTCGGGTAGGCAACCCAACCGACACTGACGCGCGCGCCTTGCCAGGACCCCCTCGGCTCCTTCCCCCACCAACTACCCTTCTCTCTCAGCGGGCGAGACTCCCCCTGCGGCGGGACCCCTTCCTCTTCTGCCCCCGCGCCCGCGCCCCGTCCGCGTGGTTTCGGATACAACAAAGCCTCCCTCCTCGTTACACTTTGGAAATGACGCGGATGTGCTTGGTCGGGGGCTCATCACGCCACTCCACTCCACAGCCCGCCGCACAGCTGACTCGCATCAGGCTGACTCGCTTCAGCCGACTGATTCAGAAGATCGCTCTCTTCCCCCAGTCCTTGTCGCACTCATGGCGGCGGTGCCCCATGTTGGGGGTGGCATCGCCTCATGAGTGCGAGAAGGACGGGGATACGAGAGCGATCTTCTGAATCAGTCGGCAGGCTGCTGACTCGCAACAACGTTGCACTCGGCTCAGCCGAGCAGGGGCCCGTGCCCGTGCTGCGGTGAGGCTCGCGCCCGCGGGGCTCGGTTCCCGGGGGTGGGGGCGGGGCGGGCAGGAACAGCCGCGATGGCTCGAGGCTCGAGACTCGTTTGAACACCCCGGCCCGGCCCTGCCCGCCTCGGGCCTGCGCGGCGGGGCAGGGCGGCTGAAAGCAATAACAACATTGCATCCGGCCCGGCCCGGCCCGGCCCAGCCGGCCAGCGGGTGCTGCTGCGGGTGTGGTGGGCGAGTGCACTGCCCTCTTCTCCTCGCGCCGCGCGGCCACGCCGTGCTCCGCGATGTTCTGTTTTCAGCCTTTAGCCGCTGCTCAAGGGGCAGTATCTTGTCTTCAGAGGAGAGTGTGAGCAAAGATACAGCAGCCGGCAGAGTTTGGACTGCCTGGACTAGCCGTGATGAGACGAGGATGCGGGGGAGAAAAAAATATAGTAATATGGGATCAATAGGGTATTTCACTTCATTTAAACCGGATCCAAAGAAGAAAAAGGACCGTATTGCTTCCTGATTTCTTTCCTCCGACGCTGATTGGCTGATGCCGTCGAACTTCTCGGACCAACCGCCAGGGCGTGCCCGAGAATTTCGTTGGCGTAAGCCAATCCGGCGTCTAGGAGGAAACGATTCAGGGAGCAATACTTTTCTTCTTTGGATCCGGTTTGAATGGAGTGAAATACCCTATTCGGCCCGCACGACCTGTGGAAAGACAACTAACTGGTATCGTCCCGGGACTGCATAGGTCTCGTATGTGCATGTACATACTGAAGGTGAGCACGACACTAATGGACGATCGTCTGCGGACTCATCATTCTTTATCTCGTTACGTGGCGCTAGAGGTGTCTCCAGGTTTCGCTGTCGTGGTGTTGTACAGTGCAGTGTATGCACAGCTCGGTGAGCATTTCCATAAACACTAAGCAGCCATGAGTATCGCAGGCAGGTGACCAGCGAGATGCACAGTTTTAGTGACTTGCGCAAACACTCACTCGGTGCGGCCGCAGTGCACCGCGCCCACTTCTTGGCCCGCCAGTCACTCCTTCAGCGCCCCCTCTCCCCCCTCTCGAGCACCTCCATGACGATGTACATCGTAACCTCCATCGCTTCCGTACACCCTCCTTGCCGAGGGGGGGATCATTCATATGAAACTTCTACAAAGATTTTTTTTGATTTTTTATTTTTTTTTATTTTTTTGATTTTTCTTTTGATTTTTCCCGAGATAAAAAAGAAAGAATATGATACTTTTTAAAAAAATTGTGTTTTTTCTTGTTTTGTTTCTATTTTTCTCAGTTTTGGGTTCATTAGTTCTCGATTTTTCGGATTTTTATGCAACTTTCTTCTTGATTTTATTTTGATTTTTTTGATTTTTTTTTTGTGATTTTTTAAATGATTTTTGGGGGGCTGTACAATGATTTTTCGAAGTGGACCCTCGCTCCGTGCGGCGTCCGCAGGGTCCACCACTCTAGTAATCTTGTGTACATTTTGTCCGATAATTACTGGTAATCACATCCCCCCTGCCTCTTTTCGTTGTTTTTCATCCGGTTTTGTGTTTTCCCTCATTAAAATTTGCAAAAATTTAATTTAATTTCGAAGTCTTGTCGGAAAATTTACCGAAAACTGTTGGCAATCACCGGTAATCGGTGATCGTGTGTACTCTACTGAACCCCTCGGCGGCGTCCCGACCGTCCTCTGCCCTGCTGCCTTCCGGCCGCCACGTGCCCGGCCCGGTACGCTTCCTTCCGATCAGCTGTGCCCTCGCTCCCTCCCTCCCATGCCGCGCTCTCTCTCCCCTCGGCCGCACCGCACACTGGGTCACCGGGACTCCCCTCGGTCCCGCGCGCCGGCGCGGCGCGGCGGGCCCCACTGCTCTGGTGCAGGTCTCCCCCTCTCCTTCCTCCTCCTCCTCCTCCTCCTCCTCTGATTACGCAAGGTCTCGCCGGACCCGCTCCTGTCTACCGTACCGCTTTTTTTTATCTACGAGAACCGGTTCCAAGGCGTACTTTACTTATACACGAATAAAGGCCGTAGAGCGAGATTTAATATTAAAGAAGGCGGTGCAATGGCAGAGGATATTGAAAGGTTGTCATACGTCGGACAAAGTAATCTAACAGTGCTCTACTCCGGCCGAGGCCACCGTCACGAAGACGAAGCGCGGACTCGCGACTCGTTCACAATTCGCGAAAAAAGGGCCACCGTCCACACGTCCGCCACGTGCGGTCCCGTACGCACTTCACTCGTTCCATTCATTCCCTCCCCCCCCCCCCACCCCCTCCGCTCCGCCCGTGCCCGCATGGTGCCCACCCACCGCGGCCCCCGCGACCCCACTGCCCCGCACAGCCGCGCGGCGCCCCACGCGGGGCCGCTGCCCCGCCGCCACCCCCCGCGCGCCCCGCGTATACCGCGCCGCTCCAGCCGTTGCCTGGCAACGCCAAGTGAGCGGGGGACGCGAACCACTTGGCGATCGTATTGCGCGCGCGCGGTGGGCGCGGCTCGCCGGGTCCCGGTGGTTCGGCCCAGCCCGGCCCGGCCCGGTCCGGGGTCCGGTGGTCCTCGTCCTTCATGGCCTTTCGGTGGTGCGGAGGGGCGGGGCGGGGCGGGGCGCGGCGGGGGTTTGTGTTGACGGTGGGGCGCGCGGCGGGGCGGCGCGGGGCGCGGCGGGGCGGTAGTATCGAGCGCGGCCTGTCCGCGTGAGGACAGCGGGGCGGCGGGGTGATACGCGTGCGGGAGCGTCCTGAGCACACCCACAACACCGCGGAGCGGAGCACGCCGACGTGCCGTGCCGCGCCGCGTCCGGGGGGAAGCACTTGAGCACCGCGTCGACGACCACCTGAGGACGACCGCCCGCGCGTACCGCCGCCGCCACCGTGCCCTGCCGCTTCACCAGGACCGCGAGCAGGGGGTTGCACACTCTGGAACACCACGACACGCGCGGCCAACACAAAAGTGAAAGTGCAAGTGCGCGGGAGGACTGTGGTTGCTGCTGGACTTGACCTCCAGGCTCGCCAGCACGAGCACCTTCAGTGGACGGTGCCACTCTACAAACCACCACCGCGAGTGCGAGCCGAGCGGGACGGCAGCGGGCAGTGCGCGCGAGGGCAACTTTGAGGTTATGTCACCGCTCAGCTGACGGCCCGGGCGCCCCCCGCAGCCCGCAGGAGCCACCTGGTGCGGCGCGCTCGCCCCCACGGATAACGTGAGCTCCGAAAGGGAAGCCCCGGACCTGACCCGGGCGGCGCGGACTGCGAGTGAAGGGACCGTGTCGACGCGTAACGTGACTAATGATCGCTGCCGAGCCGATCTACAAAAGCCGGCCGGCCCCCGCGGGGCGCCCTTGAACCCGAGACCCACATCCTTTGTCGTCCTATATCCCCCGCACATTCATAATTTTTGTACGCATAGTAAAGAGTTATCAATTCTGAATATATTTTTGTACGAGTAGAATTTTAGGGGTAACAAAGCTCCAGTAAATTTTGTCTGTATTTGTCTTATAGAAATTCTTATTGATGTTTCGTAGTTTTATTAAAAATTGAAAGGCTGTTTAAAATTCTAGAATAGAGTCAAACTCCAAGTTAGGTTTCGTTATCTTTTGAAAATTCTAGAATAGAGTCAAACTCTAAGTTAGGTTTTGTTATCTTTTGAAAAATTTTAATCGGTAACCAGGGTAATTTTTTAACGGTTAACGAGCCCTGCCTTTGTAGTAGGCGCCTTGAAATTCCTCCCCAAGGCTTTTTTTTTGCCTCGTACCTAGCCGCCACATTCCAGCTAACCTGTGTTATTTTTTCTCCCTGGTTCTCTAGACATAGTTTTCCATATACCTTCCTTTTATTTTTTCTATTTTTTTAAAAAAGGAAATATCCTACATTCCTTTCCATCTTCCCCTTCCGTACCCTTCCACATTCCCCGGGGCCGGCTCGCGCGTAACGTGGCGCGTTCGATGGTGTCGGAACCGTTCGTCGTGCACTTGCCCGTCGTCGCGAGTTCGTCATGTCGGCGCCCCACGGAGACCCGGGTGGCGCGGGCGGCCAGGACGCCGACGACAGGGACATCAGGGCCCTCACGCCCAGCCCGAGGACGTCGCGGCGCCTGCAGCAGCGCGTCGAGTTCTACGAGAGCGGCTGGTCGGAGGGCGCGGTAGCCCCCGAGGGGCCGGGGGCGGCGGCCTCGCGGCTGGACGTGGCCGAGGTGGAGCGTCGCCTGGAGGCGGAGCGCCGCAGCCGCCGGGACGCCGTCGGCGCCGGGCGTCTGCAGGAGACGGTCCGCCTCCGGCCGACGCCCACCTCGTCACCGCGGCCGACGTCGCCCCTGTCGCCGCCGGCGCCGCGGCCGCCGCGGCGGCTCCCGAGCCTGCTGCTGTCATCACCCGAGGAGCCCGCCTCGCTCGAGGAGACGTACGAGCGCACCGACGAGGAGGGCGACCTCCTGACGGGCGCCAGGATCGTGACGAGGGAGCGCGTCAGCGTGCGGCGCAGCGTGCGCGAGGTGACCCTCTGCAGGACGCCGTCCGACGACCACCTCGTCGACGACTCGGCCTACCAGTCCCGCGGGGGCCGGGGCGGCGGGCGCTACTACCACGCGGAGCCCGCGTCCACCGCGTCCACGGCCAGCGGGCTGCTCTCGCCCACCTCCATCACCACCACGACGAGGAGCTTGTCCTCGTCGCAGACCTCGCTGAGCGGCCAGTTCCCGTCCGAGGAGAACCTCGCGGGCCTCGTGAGGACGCCGTCAAGGGAGCGCCTCGGGGAGACGGAGTGGTACGCCGATCTGCACCACACCGAGGCCTCCCGGCGGCACGAGCTGGTGCGCCGCGCGTCCCAGTACGACAAGCATATTCAGCACATCCGAGGTACACATCCAGACCGTTCAATAACTTCCCTGTGCTATAGCATGTCACACTCTTCCCCTCCTATCGGGTCACATTTTTCTTCTGTGCCGCCACGGCATCGATTTCGGCTAGAATGTCCCCTCTGTCAGTTGCCGTCTCGCCGAGGCGAAGGCTGGCACCACGATGCCCCCACTTCCTCTTTGCCATCTGCCCACGCCCGTGTAGGGGGGCTCGGCCTCAGGCGTGCGGGTTAATAGCCCCGCTGACATCCTGCGGCCCGTGGTCGAATGTCTCTCCCACACCGGCATGGCATGGACCAGAGGGCCTCACGGCTCGGGGGCACGGGTCCCACTCATCAGAGGCCCGCGGTTGGGCTCAAGTGTTTGGATGCCAGGTTGGGCCGGGCCGGGCCGGGGGCGCCATCGGGCACCATTACGATATGTGGCCGCCGTTTGACACACTTATGCGGCGGAGCGGAAACCATAGATAGTTGCCTGCCCGTGCCCTGCCCGCCCAGCCCGCCCGGCCCTCCCCGGCCCCGCTGATGCACTACTGTCATACACCTGTTGAGCGCACGCTGAGCCCCGCTGGCCCGGGCCAGGTCCGCGCGGCAGCCGCCTGCACTTGGACGGCCTCGACCGTCGATACGCCGCGGGACGGAATGCAGAGGTGGGACGCGGCGGCGCGGCGTGGTGTGGCTTGGCGGTCACACAGGACCAAAACCGCACGCCGTCGCCAGCTGCAGGTGACACTCCATTACCACGGGGATCGAGTGACTTTCGCTGTTCCCAGATAGCAGCGAGCCCGTTTTGCCGAAATGTAGACCAGACCATCACCTCACCGTCACCGGCGGGCGGAGGCGTTATATTCGTCTTGGCTGCTCCACACTGCTCGCCCCAGTTTGAATTTTCGCGCCCAAAAATGGTCTGATTGGGCTGGGCCAAACAGCGCGAAGTTAAACGAAAGGACTAACAACGAGCTCGCGTGCTGCCGCCGGCGCGCCGGCCGGCGGACACGCGTCTGCAAACCGGACCATGTGTCTGCAACGCCTACCTCGCATTAAGCACGCGAGCACCGCTGTTGTGGGTAGGGGGGGGGGCCGTAATCGTGCACCTGCCTTTCTGTCGGCCGGGCTCGGCGTCAACGCACGCGCCGTCTTATCCTGCATCGTCCAAAAGCAACGTTTTCTTTACTGTTTTTATTATTTTTGCTGCTTCAATGTATTTTATTTTTCTCGTCGGCCGCATGCCATGCCCCGCCCAGCCCCGCCCAGGCCGCTCACTCCCACTACGTATATTTAACTAATCGCAGCTGCCTTGTAGGGAAGCACTGCCGCCCCGCCCCGCCCCGCCCCGCTCCGCCCCGCCCCGCCCCGCCCCGCCCCGCCCCGCCCCGCCCCGCCCCGCCCCGCCCCGCCCCGCCCCGCCCCGCCCCGCCCGCAGCAGACATGTGTTTCCGATGCTCACGCAGGTCGGGTCGGACGGGTCAGTGCCGTGGCCGCAGCCTATAGCCGCGCAGCCGCCCCCGCACTGGAGGCAAGTCCGACGCGCGTCCCCGTGAGATCACACTCCTGCAGCAGTGTGGCCAGAAAAGTATGCAAAAAGTAGCCCAAACTCAGCGGAGTAAAGTGGGCTGCATCTGCGCCTGCGTACTAGGCAACGTAAACGCTCTTGTGCCAAGGTGTTGCCTAGTAGGCAGGCGCAGATGCAGCCCGCTTTACTCCACTGTGTTGGGGCTACTTTTTGTCTAATTTTCTGGCAACACTGTCCTGCAGAATGATTCCAGAAGAGCGCCCTCTCGCACTCGTTGGGTGCGCCGTATGGGTGCGAGAGAGACAAAGCGAGGAGAGCGCTCTTCTGAATCAGTCTGCTGTCGTGTCACGTGTGCATAACACGTCTCTCGCGTCTTTATCTGTTCCTGTTCAGAGCGCTCAGAGCCCAGCTTCGCCTTGCTTCGGCTCACCACAGTGCAGCTTACCGAAACAGGCGGTGGGGAAGCAGGAATAAATGAATGGCGAGTTAAATTACCCTGAGCAGAGTACGTAGCTGTTACGTTGTTACGACAGACACGATCCGTTTAATCGAACGCCAGCGCCGGCCAGCGCGGCAGCCTGCTTGGACCACTTTTTTCGGGTACAATTTCTTTTTGCATTTTTATTTTTCATCGCCAATCTCGAACAACTATCCACTCTGTCGAAGCGGCCTCGTTATGTAAATCGTTTTAATTTGGGGACTCAAGGATTCCCTCCCGGTCCCTGTTACGTGAGAGGGAGTGTATGGAAGTCGAGCGGTGCTTCTTCTCTCTCGCACCTTTTGCTCCGTGCCTGCTGTTGGTTGCCACCTCTTTCTATCTCTCGCGGGCTGAGCTAAACCGCACCCGGCCCGCCCGGCCCCGGCCCGGTTCGACCCGGCGGCGAGGCGTGGCATGGCGTGGATCAGAGGAGTTTTTGCCCACGTGAGGCGGCTCGCCAAGCCGTCTGATTCCGAAGATCGCTCTCGCGCCTCCGTCCTTGTCGCACTCATGAGGTCCCACCATTCCCAACATAGGGCACCACCATAGGTGCGACAAGGAGGCAGGAACGAAAGCGATCCTCGGAATCAAGCGGCAGGGCAGGCCTGCCCGTTCCCGGCCGGTCCGGCGCGGAGCTGTTGGAGCAGGGGGACGGGGAGGCGCATGACCTTGACGGAGTCTCGGCGCGGTGCGGACCGGACAGCGCAGCGCACTGCCGTCTGATTGCGAGGATCGCTCTCGTACCTTACGTCCTTGTCGCACCTATGGCGGTGCCCTATGTTGGGGGTGGTGATGGTGGTAGTGCCCCATGAGTGCGACAAGGAGGCGCGGGAGCGATCTTCGGAATCAGCCTGCTGGACGGCGGCTCCGCGACAAGCAGCAGGAGCAGAGCGAGGCGAGGGTTTGGGGCGCGGGCGAGGGCGAGGGCGCGGGCGAGGGCGATGGTGAGGGCGATGGCGAGGACGAGGGCGAGGGCTCCGCTGAGAGGTGAGGACTCGCACCCACCACTACATAACATGACCATGCCCACGCCGCGCATGTAGGCGGCTTGACCTCGCCCCCCTCGCCTCACTTAAGCCCTGCCCTGCATGGCGTGCTGTGCTGTGCTCGTCCGAGGCGAGAGCCGGCCTGCCTGAGGGTCGCGTGGCCGCCGAGCTGTGGCGCAGCAGTTGCAGGCGGTCAGGGGCGCAACGGGGCGGCCCGGGCCCCAGCCGTCCTGCCCAGCCAGGCCCTGCTGACCGGGTCGATAGTCAAACAGCTGACCAGAGCCCAGGGCAGCCACAGGCAGGGCACCGCCGCGCCGCCGCCCCTCGCCGGGCCTCTCGCCGCTAGACTGATTCAGAAGAGCGCTCTCCTCGCTCTGTCACTTCCGCTGCTTCCGCGCCCATATGGCGCGGCGCACCCAATAAGCACGACAGAGACAGGGCGAGGAGAGCGCTCCTCTGGATCAGTCCGCAGGCCTGTGATCTCACGGGGACGCGCATCGGACTTGCCACCAGCACGGGCCCATGCTCCGGCGGGGACGATGACTCGGCCCATAGGGGTGGGGTGCACCCCGCACGGCACCGAGCACGGCACCCTCCCCCTCCTGTCATCGCTGATCCCTCCACCGACACCTTCCTCTGCGGTGATAAGCACCGGCGAAGGTGCAAAGGTCAGAGGGCGCTTGCAGCTCGCCTCGACGTCAAGGTACACCCCTTAAGCCCCTGCTTCGCGTTGGAGGGCTTCGCTGTGGCTGTGTATAGAATTCGAGGGGGATGCGACGAGGGCTCTCTCCCCTCACTCAACTTTCGATAAAAGTACGTATTAAGCCCGGCTGCGCTAAAGTTGGGAACATGCGGGGGGCGGCGCGGCGGGTCGCGCCCTTTCCGGCCGGCACCCCTCGATGGAGTTCGACGTCGCGGCCTGGCGGCGCGGAGAGGTGCCGGGGGCCGGGGGCTAGGGCCGGGGGTACCGCTCCAGGGCGTCGTCGCCGTGACGTCACGGATCGCGAGTGCCTGAACGTTTAGCGCCGCGATGGCGTCACGAAGGCTTCGTGCCAGACGCCCGTAGCAGGAGATACTGATGGTGGGCCCCGCGGGCCGGGCCCAGGGCGCGGGGCGGGGCGGTATTCAGCGGCGCCGCCGAGTTTGATCACTCCTTCAGTTGGCACCCCAGACGCGGGTGGGCGACGCGGCGGCCCTCGGCGCTGCCCTATCCGGTCCGCCCGCAGAGCTCCGCGTCGCCACCCTCCCGAGTGCAGCGGCGCGGGAGACCCGCCAGGATCCGGGGGAACCGCGGGGGGGCGTCGGCGGCGGCCGCACTGCGACCAGCACGTCTGTGACGTCTCAGCGACACCGCGGCAAGTGCAGTGCACCGCCAGGTAGCGCCCGCCCGGGCCGCGGGGTCGCGGGGGTTCAAATCCCCGCCGTCGCGTCGTGTGACCCGCGACCCGCGATCGTACCCGTCAAGGTGCCAGACGTATCCGGATCACGTCGGTCAATATCGGTCGGCCGCGCACGGGGTGCATCAGGGGTACCTGCAGGTCCCTGCTCCGGCAGCTCCGGCGCCGCGCCGGGCCTGCCTACCGCCGCTGCCCGCCAGCTACGCTCTCTCTCCCTCCCCCTCCGACCGACCCCTCGCCGACCTGACCTACGGGAGTGAGTTCATTGCGCTGACTTGTCGGCGCGTAGTACAATCCGCACAAACATCCCCAGCAACTACAACGGTGCATGACTTGGGGCCACCAAACTTTAGCCAGACTGATGTGTACATAATTCTTGAGATACAGATAAACAGTCTTCACCGCGCCAATTTTTTTTTCTCCGAAGCACTTTCAAAACTTTGCATGAGGGTAGGCCAGCGGCCAGCGCCCTGGTCCCGACCCGACCCGGGCCCGGGCCGGGCCAGCTGGCAAAGATCTATTATTGTTCCTGTTTGAATCGCAAACGGCCGCTGTTCGATCACGCCGCCTCAGACAATGAGAGACCCGCACGGGCCGGGCCGGGCCGCCAGAGCGATATTAGTGATGCTACCGGGTGCGGCAGGGGGGCTGGCACTGCCAAGCACCTGGCCGCCGCACCGCGCGGGGCTGCCGGTCGAGGAGGCACTATGGTTCCCATGCCAGCTCTGGCAAAGGTTTTTGTCAGCCTGCCCTCCCCTCCCGTCCTCCTCGGATCTCATCTCATAGGGTACCGCCGGCTCCGCCTGACCGGCCCGGCCATCGCCACCCTGGGCCGCGCGCGAGGCCGTCGGGGGGGCGTAACTCGAGAGCTCACCGTTTGATCAACATCCTGACGGCAAGTCTTCCCCCATCACTCTCACTCTCTCTCTCTCTCTCTGGCCTTCTGCCCAACCGTGCGCGTATGTCGATGATTTTTCGTTACACACAAAACACGCGTGTAAAATGCCGTGTTCCGTTGAGCGAGGAGCAGGCAACTCGTCGTCCGGGTAGGGGGAGTAGGGGCGAGGGGGGATCACTTCGAAAAATCATTGTTCAGACCCCCAAAAAATCATATATAAAGTCCAAAAAAAAATCGAAACAAAATAGAATCAAGTAAGGAGTTACAAAAAAAAATCCGAAAAATCTAGAAAAAATGACCCGAAAACTGAGAAAAACCGAAACAAAACGAGAAAAAAAAATTGTAAAAGTTACGGACAATTTCTGTATTCTCCCGAAAAATCAAAAGGAAAATCAAAATTTAAAAAAAAAATCAAAAAAAATCAAAAATTAAAAAATCATTGTACACATTTCGTTTGAGTGATCCCCCCCTCGAGTAGGGTGTGTGCACCATCGGGGCCTCCTCCTCCTCCTCCTCTCCTAACGAAATCGCGCTCAATTTAGTTCGCACACGGCTCAGCTCAGCTCAGCAGGGACGGCCGTTGCCGAGCCGTTGTCACGCACGCACAGGCTGGTAGGAGTTGAGCGAGCAGGGCTGCACGTCGTCTGCCGCGCGCCCGCACCCCCACCGGCGCGGCGGGGGCGCGGTTCTAGGGCGTCAGGGCCTCCTCCACCGCTCCGGTACAGATTTCAAACCCGTCAAAATGATTGCGTTTTCTAGGAGTGAATCTGGGCGGTCTGACGGGATTTTCCAGCTGTGCTCGTACACAACAAACCCAAGAGTCAACTTAGTACACTGTTCCCAATAATGGGTACTTCAAAGTTCAAAGCACACGCATTAAGAAATGCATGCCTACGAAGGTATGCACTGGCAGGAATAAGTGCATGCCTGCCATGGTATGCAGTTGGAAGTATGTACTTACCATAGCATTCTGCCATAGCAGTTATGCACTTCCAAGTGCATACCATTGCAGGCGTGCACTTCCTAGTGCATATTATGTCAGGCATGCGTTTCCTAATGCGTGCTTTGAAGTACATATTAGGAACTGCGTGTACTAAGTTGACGGTTGTACTAAGTTGATATGTTGGTTTTGCAGTGTAATATCATCATGAGCAAGAGCAAGCTGGGTAAACTCCAACTTCGCAAAGTAGAACAAAATCTTTTGTGATCCTAAATGAACGTTGACAGTCCTGGATTGGCCCGTCCCACCTATTCTAAGTACTCAAAATATTCCAAAATACCAGAACTGACTCTTGGAAAAATTCCGTGTTATTTAAAACTAATAGAAAATACCTTGTGAGTATTTTTTTTTGTTTTTTTGTCGAAACTTAGAAATATTCCGGGGATCGTGTGAGAAGTCTTATTTGTGTAAGTCCCACCCGCTGTGTGCATCTCGACTGGTCCTCAAAAAAGTTTTCTCCAGCTTCAGATATGAATAAGTTATCTTTCGTGAACATTCTTTCAGTCGACACTTCGGTAAAATTCAGTGCGGTCCTCTGGACTCCTGCGATAAGGGTCTCAAGAATTGTCAGATTTGAATGTAGCGCGCCCGCCCGCCGGGCCGCTTCCAAATCCGCTCAGGCTCTGGCTCTAGTTAGTTCTGATTATTCAATATTCAATAATGCACCGGTCGCAAAAATGGTTAATTTCGCGTATGGCAGCTTTTTCTAGTCTTTTTGCTCGTCAGTCCGTCAGTCCCAATCTGTCTTCTTGAAAATTAATGTTGTGTGAAGACAAAAGTTACCCTTCACACCTTTACTGCATGCTTATTGGCAGTTGCCGGTTTGTTATTGTTTTCTCAGCTGGTCTGTTTCGGTTTGCGTGCGTGAAGCTGTCGGTTTCGAAATTGTAAATGTTAAGCTTAGTTTCAAATCTTTGGAAGTGATTTTCCTGAGTGGTGAATGAACTATTAGCAACTTGTCATCTTTATCTGTGATATTCAACTGACACCATTTAAAAACGTCTAATTTCTTGTGAGTGAGAGACGAGAAAGGACTGTTTGAGGTTAGTAATACTAGGTGTTGTGTTGTGTTTTGCGATTTTGTGACTCGCAGGTAAGCAGCTAAAGGTAAATGTTGGGTGTTTGGCTCAGAAATCTTAGTTTTTGCATGGTGTCTCTCAAATTTTAGTTCCCTTTAGTGAAGATATTTTTCTCCAATTCCATGTTCATTCTACCGAACATTGTTAGTTTCTTGAAAAATTTTGAAGTAGTTACCACATACAACAACATGGTGATTGTAAAGCAGTCAACGTATTCGATAATCAATTACTGGCATATAGTACTGTGAATTGCCTAAAATAATGTTTTAGTAACGACAAGCAGTTTGTTGGTACCCTCTGACGTTTTGCTGGTTTTCACCTATAGACCAGCTCTGTGAGACAGGACCAAACATGACAGCTTCTTGTCATTTCTTCAAATGAAATCTTACATGTGTCTGTGACTGCACCATAATCTATTTTACTTTTATCCGCAGCTCAGTTTAATTGTGAGATGATGACTCACAGTGATTTATGGGAAGTTTACGAGCAACGTGGGCTGGAGTTTTCTGCCTTCCATGTGATTCCAACAGCGCAATAACCCCAGTGTCTTTGACATCACTTACTTTTATATTGTCAAACCCTGTCCGCCTCCGCCTTGTGTAACCAAACTAGGTCAGTGGGGAGACATTTGTAGCATCGTGTCCCCCCTGCTCGCCGTGCCCCGCCCCGCTTGTGCCCACTGTTCCATCCATCTCGCCTGTAATCAGTATTCCGTTATCTTCGCTTGCGAGCGACCCACCCCTGCCGCACCAGGTAACCACCCCCGGAGCGAGCGAAGGCACCTTCCCCCCTCCCCCTCCCCCTCGTCTCCCTCTCCGTTCTGTCCCTACGCCCTTCGCGCAGGCCGGGCCGGGGAGAGCATAGGCAGGGCTCGTCGCCGCGGCGCCCCGCCCCGCCCCGCCCCGCCACACCGCATCGACATATCCGCGGCTTCCCCCTGTGCCCACCACGGGGTCGTGCACGGCACCCGGCACCCGCCCCACCCCACCCCGCCACGCCACGCCACGCAGCGCCGACGTCCTCATTCCTTTCCTTTTCTCTGCTAAAAAGACGATGGCCGCGATGGTTGTCGTCGTGCTTTTCGTCTCGTGATCGGAGGCAGTTGGCTGTCCCACCCCAGCCGGGGCCGGCCCCGCCCCGCCCCGCCCCGCCCCGCCCCGCCCCGCCCCGCCCCGCGCCTCGCCGGGGCTCGTGGCCCTGCCCGCCCGACTGCCCCGAGGTTCCCACCTCTCCCCGCACCTCCGCCTCCGCGCATCCGCCACCGCCACGGCCACCACGACGCCCGCGCCATGCGTTTCAAATTCGTCGAGGATTGACGAGTTTTTCTCCATTCCGACCTAAAGACCGTGCCTGTGCCTCCATCCTGGCGGCGAGCGCGCGGGGGGCTGCCGTTTGGCGGGGGCGAGGCGGGGAGGTGCGTGCAAGTGCGTACCTGGCCCTTAGGGCGCTCCCAACGCCCCGCGCCGCTCCGCCCCGGGGCCCCGTACACTGCACCCCCGCACGCGACCGCCGCCGCGCCGCCCGGTCCCCGCGCGCCGCGGAGCACCCCGTGCAGTCTTTGCCCCGCGCCGGGCCCGCGCCGCTGCCGCCCCCCGTATAGCACCCCCTCCCCGGGCCGGGATGAGGGGGGGGGGGGAGTTAGCGAGACGAATGCCGGCGCGGTGCGGCGCGGAGCAGTGTAGCGGTGGTGCGGTCGTGTCATTAAAGTTGAGCCACTCCCACGTGCGCCCCACGTGCCCCCACCCTACCACGCCCCGCCCCGTCCCTCTGTCTCTCTCGCACTCATGGGGGTTGGGTGTGGTTGGGCCGTGTAGGTACGAGCGCTCTTTTGAATCAGCTTGCCCTCCTCCTGTCTTTTTCTGGAGATCGTTCTCGTATCTCGCTCCTATGGTGGTGCGAAACGACGGTCAAAGGAGCGAAAGCTATCTTCGGAATGAGACGGCTTCCACCCGCGAACCGCATCTCGCGCCCGCCGCCCGAGCCCCGCGACTTCGCTGCCGAGCGATTCCGACGATCGCTTTCATACCTGCTCTGTCCTCGTCGCACTCAAGGAGCACTGCCGTGGCCAGTATAGGGCACCGCTCTAGGTGCAACAAGGACGGAGGGATGAGAGCGATCTTCTGAATCAGTCGGCAGGTGTTTTACTGCGACCGCGAGTAAGAAACGGACATACCCCTGGAGAAGTCCGTGGAACCGTAAACGACCACCCTTTCCCATATCCTTGGCTTCCACCCCGGTCGCGCCCATCCCTGCGCCCGCAGGCCCCCCCCCCCCCCCCCGCCGATTGTCATCCTTTTTATCGCGTCGGGGTTTATTTATACGTGCATGTGATTCTCGTGGGAGGAAGGAGGAGGGGAAGAACATAGCGCGACCCGACCTCCCCCTCCCCGCTGCTCTACGGCACCAGGAATAATGACGAGCACCCCGCCCCCGCCGCTGCCTGCCATGTGATGCGCGTGCGTGACTTAATTCACGGTCCTGCGCCCGACTACCTGCAGGACCTCATGACCCACTTACTCCCCTACGCTCAGCCGCGAGCTGCAGCTGCATCGTGGCGGTATTGACGGCCGCGACTCGGCATTGTGTTGAATGCAGCCCCCGCCCCGCCTTCGCTCGCCGCCGAAGTCAGGGGGTTGCTGCAGACTGCAGGCCGGCCGGGCCTGGCCTCGCCCCGCCCCGCCCCGCCCCGCCCCGCCTCGCCCCGCCACGCCCACCCACCCCGCTGAGGCCTGGGTCGGGGGCGGGCGTGCTCGACCCGCGGGGTGATAACTCATTACGAGCTGAAACTTTGAAAGGCGCGGTTAGCTGCACGGTGGCGCCACGCTGTGCCGGCCCTGCTGCTGCTGCTGCTGCTGCTGTTGTTGTAGGAGGCTAGCGACGCGTTCGATACTCTCCCCGCGGCCGCCCTGGTTGTGGTGCATCCGGTCGTGGTGTGGGTCAAACACCCTGAAGGAGGGCAAAGCAAGCGCACCACGAACATGGTCGCCTCCCCAGTCCTGCAGGGTGGAGCTGGTGTGGTGGGCGCGCCCTAGTCCTATCTCTGTCTCTCCCCCTCTCATGCGCGAGTACTATGGCTCCACATCCCTTTCTCTCCGTTGTGCTTTTAGGACCCCGCCGCAAGCCTGCGGCGGGCGCCGCAAGCGCGGCTGTAAAAATAAGAAAGCTGCAGCTCGCTCTGCGCGGCTGTTCCATTTTTTGTTTGAATGGCGCGCTCTTCTTCGCGCGGTGGCTGGCAGTAAAGTGAACGAAACGTCCTCTTGATTCTCGTAACGACCGTGTGTGCCATGCGGCCCGGGCTGCTGGGCCGGGGTGAACGACTCTCTTTCAGCCCCCGGGCCGGGCGGTTTCGAAGGCTTCAGCCTGCTGCCCTCGTCTGGCACCTTTCGTCCCGCTCTGTTCTTGTACTACAGACTTATTCCGAAGAGCGGTTTACTCACCCTTTCTCTCTGTCTCTCTCTCTCTCTCTCTCTCTCTCTCTCTCTCTCTCTCTCTCTCTCTCTCTCTCTCTCGCACTCATGATCTTCGACGCATTGGTGCGATAGAGACAGGGCGAGGAGAGCGCTCTGCTGGCCGGGCCAGCCCACTCAACAGGTCCCCTGCTGTCCGCGGCCTGCAGGCTGCAGGCCTGCGACCCGGTCAGGCGTGCGCGGTGCGCGCGGTCGCCGTGTCGCACGGAACTTGACGATTTGTGTCATGTAAAAGGTCACTATGATGCCAATGACCTATACAGACAGACATGCGACTTCATATCGCGTCCTTATTCGGTTTCCGGCCCGCAGGCTCAAGCGCGTTTACAATTAATTGCGTTATGTGACCATTTTAATTTTCCTACGACAAGCGCGGTGATATCCGAAAGATTTTCCCGCGGTCGCGCTGCGCGCTGTGTAAATGTAAGTGAATAAAAAGATGTCTTCCGTGACGCCTTTCCTTCCATTACTCTGCTGTGCGCTGACTGCCCTAATGCGTGTTGCGTTTTTAGCAGAAGAATTATGTGTGTCGACATGCCTCCAGGCCATTTTTTTTTAACACACCCCGGCGGATTGTTAAGCGTTTCCCTTCCCTATCGTGCCCAGTCTGATTCTACATTTCTTTTTTGTCTTTTTGCAGACGAGCAGGAGCGCGTGCAGAAGAAAACGTTCGTCAACTGGATCAACTCGTACCTATCCAAGGTAACAACGAGCGTCGAAGTGTCCAACCGATGAATTCTTGCCCCATTACGGATTTTTGTGGATTGGGAAATGATGTTCCCACAGTGTGATTGCACTTTTCCACCCTGTAAGGTGTTTGCATTAGGACGGATGCGAATGCCGGGCTATTCCTGTGACCTGCGGCGTGGGTGGAATTTTAAACAGATTACGCGCGCGCGCGGGGGAACCTCTCGCGCGAGGCCAGGCCTCACGCCGGGCGCCTGTGGGTCGCGGGGTAGGCAACCCAACTGACTGCTGCGCGCGGACGTGGCCCTACCCGCAGGGTGCAGCAGAAAGGCACCTTCCTCTGCAGACGATTAGTCATGCAGCACTCGCAATAATTTTCAGCACTGTGAAAAATATCCTCGTAAATTTACGACATTTTTTGTAATTTTGATTTACAAAATATGTCGTAAATTTACGACAGCCCACTTTTGCTCGTCAGTCAATTCCAAGTCGATAGGGAGTGCTTGTAAATTTACAATTTCAAATTGTAATTTTACGACTTTTATCATGGAAAATTTTCCCGTAACCCTTTCGAGTATTTTTCACAAAGAGACTCCCTTCCCCATAGAAATCGTCGTCCTAGTATTAATCATGCTCGTGAAAACGGACGCGAATGCACGCTGCCGCTGGGAACGGCTGCGAGTACGCCCTCGCTGCTGCTGGGGGCTGGGGGCTGCACCCCTCGGCCCGCCCCGTCCCGCCCCGCCCCTCCTTGTGTAGCAACGTCCTCCTCGCGTGTGGGGGGCGACTGGGCGCGGGGCCGGGGATCCGCACCGGGGTATTTACCCAGTCAGTAAGTCAAAGTCTGGCAGGGCAGGGCACGGAGAGGGTATACAGGGGGGAGAGAGCAGCAGGCTACGAGACGGCCGCCGTCAAACAGACATCATCCGAGGGGGGGAAAAACTCTGAAATATGTGTGCACCTTGCAAGTCAGAAATGAAAAAATAACGAAAATGTAAAAATATTGACAACAAAAATAATCAGTAAAAATTAAAGTAATAATTCTTTGAAAGTTCACAGAAAATCAGAAATAGTCTTAACATTAGTGCATCGAAATTCAGAGATTTTTTCGTTTTTTACCCTCTCGATATTATCGCGGCAGAAGTATAGCGTCATTTTATTTGCTTTGCCCGTCCCGGTAAAGTTGAACAGCTTTGCCTGCTCCTTCCTTTTACTGCGGGTTGGGTTCTAGTGGGTAGTAAAGCCTGCTACACAATTAACTGTTAAAAACTCCGTACCCCCATGCCCCAAATACTACCGTAGAACCCGTTGTGTTTCGTGACGGGACGACCGTATCTGAAAAATACGTACTAATTTCCGTGGAAATTTCTAGCAGTGTTGAGCACTATGAAGTTCGTGGCTTCGGCGTCCACGACGTGATCAGCTGTGCCAGTCCATTTCGGTCGATCCAGAGAACACGTAACAGCATGCGGGTGTGCCTTACCCACCCGCTCCAGCCGTGCGAGGCGTCGAGGCGCCTGCTCGCCCCCTTGGATGGGAAGGCAGGCAGCAGACCCTCCAGCACAGTGTAACGAGTTCACGTCCGGCACACGACGGGGGCGGCCTACCCCGCAGGGGCGGCTGCGGTGGCGCCAGGAAGGCGTCTAGAGTTTACGGCCAAGAGCACCACCACGTGGGGAGTGAGTGCCGGGCCCGACCGCGGCCGCGGAGTATCGATCAACGGCTGGGTGTGGCCCCGGCCCGGCAGGGCACCACGCCCAAGACAATAAGGACCCTCTCTCTCTCTCTGCGACAAATAAAATCAATGCTGCCCCCCATGCGTTTGTGCCCCGCCCGCGCATGCCAGTGCACGAGCCCTCTCGGATTGACATGACTTTTGTCCTATCCCCGTCTCTTTTCAGCGAGTTCCACCGCTTCGGGTAGACGACTTGATCGGGGACCTGCGCGATGGCACGAAGCTGCTCGCGCTGCTCGAGGTCCTGTCCGGGGAGAAACTGGTAGGTGGTGTGTCTGGCCGCGGTGTGCTCGTGTGTCCCTCGGAGTGTCCCTTAAATGTGTCCCCTCCCTGCGCAGCCCGTTGAGAAGGGGAGGAACCTCCGGAGGCCGCACTTCCTGAGCAACGCCAACACCGCCCTGCAGTTCCTGCAGAGTAAGAAAGTAAGCGACTGGCACCAGCACCCTACCGTACCCAAGCGTGGCTATGCGACTCGCTCTACAAACCCCTAAAATTCCCTCGCAGATCAAGCTGGTCAACATCAACTCGTCGGACCTGGTTGACGGGCGGCCGCCTGTCGTTCTGGGGCTCATCTGGACCATCATCCTGTACTTCCAGGTATGATCCTTGTCTCCCTATACGTGGTCAGTTCATCTTCATTAACTTTGGAAAAGAAAAAAAAAGGTTTAAGGCCTCAAGGTCGCTTCATCACATACTTAAAATTTCTTAGAAAATTAATTTTGGAATCACTTGAATGTAGAGTCGTCTTTGCCAACGTAGTTTCGCTCACGTGAAATAACAACCACCGTGGATTTGATGTAGATTTGATTCAATAGCCCGATTTAACGAACAATCTTCACTTAACCGAAATAAAAAACCCTAGGAGCAACTATAGAAAGCAATAGTGCTTCCAGGGGCCCTCGTCGTCGTTAAGCCTGTCAACTAACTTAAGTTAAAATGTAGCGTGCACTCATTGCCGCCCACTAACTACTTAACGCTGACCTTGAAACCGACTAATAATCGACTTGCAGTTGGCCTTAGCGCTTCACTAACCAACACCTTGCTTCTTTTCCCTGTCAAGCTCCGAAAGAGGAGGCTCCAGCAGAGGGTGAGTGTATGCATTGTGCCCGGCCCGAGCGCGAGGGTAGAAGTTAACGCTCTGCTTGTGCGTGCGCGGCGCATTGTGTTTCATGTAGTTTGTTACAAGTATCGCCTGCTGTGCTGCTTTGCTCCAGTCTCTTGTCGAGTGACTGCTGTCTATCTGTTTCCTCTCTGAAAAAAGGAGGAGCGACACTGAGCGATTGCATACTTTTATTATCGCCTTCCCTCTTACTACGTAGGTAACGTTGTGTCTGTCCCGAGGGCGGGTCCACCCACTCTGGTAAGCTTGTGCACATACATAGTTCGATAATTACTGGTTTTCCCATCCCCAAAATTTCTCTAGTCGTTGTTATTCATGCTGTTCCCCATTAAAATGAAGTAAAAGAAAAAAAGAATTATTACCAAAAAATGTTAATCTTCACTGGTAATCGGCAATCACGTGTATGTGCGCGCCCAAACCGAGTGATGGACCCCTCGATCTGTTCTTCCCCAAGCACGCACAGTGTACGGTGCTTTTAGGTGTTTTAGGGCGCTGCGGAGAGACGGCTTGCTTTACGTGGCTCATGTGTAGTAGTACCGCGTCAATGGACCGCAAAAAAGTCTTGACTTGGTCAATTAGTCACAAGGATGCGTAAAAAAGGAAAAAGAAAAACAACCTTGAAATTTGACCGAAGAATTACTACTTCGTGGTGCACCCGGCTGGGCTGTTTTTTGACTTGCGCCGCGCTGGCCTGACCCGCCGCAGATCGAGGAGAACACCCGCGCGCTGGAGTCGCTGGGCCACCGCTTCGGAGGCTCCGGCTCCAGCCTGGACAGCGATGCGGAGGCGTCGCGGCGCCGTGCGGGCGGCGCGCAGACGCCGCTGCCGCAGGCGCAGCAGCAGCAGGACCGCTGGCGGCAGGGGGCGCGCCGCGCGCTCCTGCACTGGGTCAACAACGCCCTGCCCCAGGAGATGGGCGTCGAGGTGCAGGACTTTGGCAAGTCGTGGCGGGACGGGCACGCCTTCGTCGCCCTGGTGCACGCCATCCGCAACGACCTGCTCGACGTGGAGGGGCTGCGCCAGGCGGCCAACCGCGTGCGCCTCGAGTCGGCGTTTGGCGCCGCCGAGCGCGACCTGGGCATCGCCCGCCTCCTGGACCCCGAGGACGTCGACGTGGAGAGGTGATCTCAACGCACTTGTTTCTTTATTATTACAGTATTTATTTATTTTTGGGGAGGCTTGTGGTCGAGGAGAAAACAACTCCGAATTTTGGTGTAAGAATTTTTTTTAAATTTTTGCTTAAATTTTGGGATGACCTCAGAAAATACACGCACATATGATCCAAATTATTCTCTCAATTACATGATTAAATAGGATTTTTAGTAAATTATTGTGAATTATTTCGATTTATTCCAAATTATTAGAAATTAACTTGCAACTGCGCAAAATAATCACAATGATTTCAATTAATTTAAAAAAAATTTCAGAAGCAAATCTTGCTCTGCAATTGAAAGGGTGGCGTGAAAACATGGAAAAATTTTGCGGCAGTAAACCTCCCGAAGGAGGTTGCGGTTCCCGCCAGGCACAGGGCTTTAACCCCCTGTGGCAGCCAACTGCTTCGGTGTTCCATGGGAACCGGCGCTTTGCTGACTACGATCCTATCGCGCAATTCGACAGATTTGATCCCCGTACCACCATTGGCCTACCCCTAGAGGTACGAGCGGTGTCAAGAGCGTTAGACTTCCTGATCCCAGTTTCAGAGGCCTTACCTCAGAGGGGTACGCGGGATTCGAACCCACAACCCCGAGTGCCGACACATAGCCAGAACGGGAAGCGACCCAACGCCCAGAGCCACCGAGCCAACGGCCGTGAGACGTGTTTAATTTCTATTTGACCTGCCCTGGAGCAGCTGCCAAAGGAAATGCCAAGCGCGAAAAACACTTTCCCGAGTGGGAGTCGAACTTGGGACCACTCGGTTCAGTGTTGCGCGCTCTACCAACTGAGCCACGACGTTTCGATGAGTGTCCAGTGCGACGGGTTCGCGTCGTATTTGCCCTATCCCCCAGCCTCCAGCCAGGAGGACAGGGCAAATACGACGCGAACCCGTCGCACTGGACACTCATCGAAACGTCGTGGCTCAGTTGGCAGAGCGCGCAACACTGAACCGAGTGGTCCCAAGTTCGACTCCCACTCGGGAAAGTGTTTTTCGCGCTTGGCATTTCCTTTGGCAGCTGCTCCAGGGCAGGTCAAATAGAAATTAAACACGTCTCACCTCCGTTGGCTCGGTGGCTCTGGGCGTTGGGTCGCTTCCCGTTCTGGCTATGTGTCGGCACTCGGGGTTGTGGGTTCGAATCCCGCGTACCCCTCTGAGGTAAGGCCTCTGAAACTGGGATCAGGAAGTCTAACGCCCTTGACACCGCTCGTACCTCTAGGGGTAGGCCAATGGTGGTACGGGGATCAAATCTGTCGAATTGCGCGATAGGATCGCAGTCAGCAAAGCGCCGGTTCCCATGGAACACCGAAGCAGTTGGCTGCCACAGGGGGTTAAAGCCCTGTGCCTGGCGGGAACCGCAACCTCCTTCGGGAGGTTTACTGCCGCAAAAATTTTCCATGTTTTCACGCCACCCTTTCAATTGCAGAGCAAAATTTGTTTCTGAAAAGTTTTAAAAAATAATTGAAATAATTGTGATTATTTTGCATTATTGCAAGTTAATTTCCAATAATTTGGAATAAATCGAAGTAATTCACAATAATTTAGTAAAAATTCTTTTTTAATCATGTCATTGAGAGAATAATTTGGATCAGATGTGCGAGTATTTTCTGGGGCATCCCCTAAAGTTTACCTAAATTTTAATATTTTTCTGAATGTTTCCAGAATTTTCCGATTTTTTCCGATTTTTTTTTGAATTTCGAAGTGTACACAAATTTCGACAAATTTCAGAGTTGATTCCTCTCACTTGTGAAAGTAATGTTTCCTATTTTGTGAAATATTTTTTATTTTTATTTTTTTGTTTGATGTAGGCCTGACGAGAAGTCCGTCATGACGTACGTGGCACAGTTCCTCCACCGCTACCCGGAGCCCCGGGGCGTGGAGGAGACGGTCCCGACCATCCAGGGCGAGTTCCAGAAGCTGGCCGCGTGGCTGGCCGAGACGACGGCGCGCCTCCAGCGCCTCATCGACTCGCACAGCCTGCCCACCGAGTACAAGGAGTACCTGGCCTTCCGCGACGAGCTGCTGGTCCACGCCGCGTCCTACGAGAAGCTGAGCAAGCTCATGGCGTCGCAGAGCACCGCGCCCGTCAACATGGACGCCTGGCAGCGCGTCGAGGACCTGTGGGACACGCTCGAGAAGCAGGTGCAGCAGTGGCTGTGGCTGCTCGACTCGCGCCTGCCGCCACCGCTCGGCGAGGTGGGCCAGTGGCTCGCCAAGGCCGAGCGCCTCCTCACCTCCGACGCCACCGACATCCCGACCGTCATGAACGAGGAGACGGCCTCCGTCATCAGCCGCAAGCTGGAGGAGCACAAGGCATTCTTTGCGGAGCTGCCCGCGGTGCAGGCCAAGTTCCAGGCCGCGCGCCTCGGGCCCGCCTCACTGGGGGTGCCGCCCCAGCAGCTGGAGAGCATCGGGCGGCGCCTGGAGGAGGTCGGTCCCCGGGCCGCGCAGCGCCGCGTCAAGCTCAAGTTCCTCGAGCACAAGGTCAGTAGTGCCCAGCCCACAAGAAAATTTATCTCAAAAATTCTCCGTCGCAGTTATCTAACTTTCCCTCTTGTTTGCTCCCGTCCCCCAGTGCTGCCTCATCGCCTTCCTCAACCTCACCGAGACCAAGCTGCGCGGCTGGACCGGCAAGTACGGTCGCGAGGACCACGTCCAGACCCTGCTCGAGCAGTACGCCAACTTCGTGTCCCGGAACCGCATCTTCCAGGAGTTTAACAAGGCGTTCGTCGACATGCAACAGGTGGTCGAGGAGTACAAGCGCGAGGGCGGCGTGGGTGAGTATTTTAACACATGACGGCAGGGGTGTGTTGAAACCAAGGGATCGCTAACTCAAAAAAAAAAAGTAAAAAACTAAAAAACATTTCGAGAATCATTTAAAAAAATCGCAAAAACTAGAAAGAAAGAATAACAAAAATACCTGAAAAAATATGGGAAAATTTCGAAGAATCGGGAAAATAGGTGTTTGCGTGAGTTGTGAACCTCTCTGGTTAAACCTGCCTTGACTGTTCTCTCCCCGCAGACAAGCGCGAGTGCGCCGCCATCGACCGCTTCATGCGCGAGACGGACGACCGGTGGCAGAAGGTGTCGGTGCAGTTGCGCTGCGTGCAGAACATGCTCGAGGAGATGGTGGCCTACTGGCGGCGGCACGCCGCGCTCTCGCAGGAGCTGCAGGACTGGCTGCAGCGCGCCACGCACGCCCTGCAGCGCCTGCCCGAGGACGAGCGCCAGAGCTTCTTCCAGGACCTGAGCGTGTGGAGGGACAAGCTGTCGCTGCTCGCGGACACGGTCGGCTTCCTGACGGCCGCCTGCGATGAGGGGGTGTCGCGCGCGCTCCGCGACTCGCTCGCCGAGCTGACGGCGCGCTGGGACGAGGTGTTCCGCCACGTGCAGCAGTACATGCACGCCGGCGACTTGCTCCGCCTCCGCCGCGAGTTCCACGACGGCATGGAGCGCCTGCAGCGCTGGCTGCGCGGCGCCGAGACGGTGCTCGCCAACCTGCATCTCGAGCTGGGCTCGGCCGAGCGCATCAAGGCGTACGGCCAGGAGCTGCAGCAGCTGCAGGCCGAGGTCGAGGGCATGGAGCAGCTGTTCAAGGTCATCAGCAAGACGTTCCAGAGCCTCATCCAGGACCTGTCGCGTCAGGAGGTCGACACCATGATGGACACGCTGAAGAAAGAAAAAGGTTAGTTCCTTTTTCTGTTTTCCTTGTTTATTTTTAAATTTGCCTCGTGTCCTGACCTCTCCGTCGACGTTATCCCCGCAGAGGCGCTGGTCCGGGTGCGCGCGCAGATCCCCAACCAGCTGCACCTGTACCACCAGGTGCTGGTCCAGCAAGAGTCCCTGGAGGCCGGCCGGCGTGAGATCTCGGCCTGGCTCAACGAGGCCGACGCGGTGCTGGGCGAGCGTGCGCCGTCCGGCACCCGAGAGCAGGTGCAGGCCCAGCTCGACCGTCACCGGGCCTTCTTCTCGCGGCTGCCGTACTACAAGTCGATGCTCGACAGCAAGGTGAAGGTGCTGTTCAACATGCTCAAGAGCGTGGAGGCCACGGCCGACGAGCACACGCAGGCCGGCGGGAGCGCGGAGCAGCTCAAGCAGGACATGACGGCGTTCGCCAACCGCTTCGCTACCGTCGCACAACGCGCGCAGCAGCAGGAGGCGGTAAGTTCCTCTCAAAATATAAGTATTTTTTTTCTTGAACGGTTTTAAAACCCTCACATTTTTGCCTCTCCTTTCACAGCGATTGCAGGAGGCCCTGCGCTGCTGGCAGAACTTCCGAGAAGCCGAGCGCGTCATCTCCGAGTGGCTGCAGATGGCCGAGAAGCTGATCGGCGACAAGCACATCGACACGCGCCACTCGGTCGAGACGCACAAGAACTTCTTCGAGCGCGTCAACGAGCAGTGGCTGCAGGACCTGGTCAACACGGCGCAGGACCTGCGCGCCGCGCTGCCGCCCGACTGCCACCCGGGCATCAACGCCACCGTCGAGCAGCTGCAGGCCAAGTGGAAGGTACGTCATGCCCGCGGGGCAGTGGCGGTCATCGCATTTTGAGCCGCGGTGGCAAGGTAGTCGTCCTACCGTGGTCCTACCTACCACTACCACCTCGACCAAAAACCTACCTCCTTTTCTTAAACTTACCCATTTCCCCTCGTTTCTTTTTCCTTTCTACTCTCCCTCTCCTCTCTTTTTCTTCCCTTTCTCCTTTCTCTCTCTCTTACTTTCCCTCTCTTTCCTTTCTCCTCCCTCCTCCTTTCTCTCACCTACCTCCTCAGACCCCAAACCTACCTCCTTTTTCCAAAAGGCGCGGTGGCAGCTGCCACCCCGGCTTCATGTGATGACCGCCACTGCCGCGGGGGAAAACAACTCTTAACATTTATGTACACCTCGTAATTCAGTAAAACTCAGAGCTGTGCAGAAAACATCAAGGAGAAATTCAGAAAAAATCTCAAAAATTCTCCAAAGTAAAGCAAAAACTAGGAAAAATTGAGTAAAAGTCAATAAAAATTCTTAACAATTCACAAAATTTGTACTCCAAAATCAGAGTTGTTTCCCCTCTGCTGCCCCGGGAAGATGCGCCAGGGCTCTTGAAATACCATGTATACGAATGTCGCTCACGTGTTGTGTGATAATTGCGTCACACAAGTGTCAAGAGCGACACTCGCACACTTGCGTTTCCAGCGCTGTCTCAGCGTGTGGCTGAGCGGCGCGCGTTGACCGCGAGCCAGAGCGCGAGGCGTGGCGGCGCGTGGCGGGGCGAGAACACCTCCTGGCGCCCCTGCGCTCCTGGTGCTGGTCTGCGCCTCGCTTCCGCGGCTAGCCGCGCCGCGCAGCCCTCGGGGTTCCCCCGCGCGGCGCTAGATGGCAGCACCGCCACCGCCAGCCGCGACCAGCGCCTCGGCCTCGGCGCGGAGTGTAGGGCACCAGCTCCATCTCTCCTCTCACCCCTCGTGTGTCCTGCGCTGCCCTGTCCAGGAGGTGCTGTCCTTCGCGCCGCTGCATCTGATGCGCCTCGAGTTCCGCCTCGACGAGGCCACGTTCACGCACTACCTCAAGGAGATCGAGAAGGAGCTGGCTGCCGAACAGCAGGCCATGAACCGCAACCAGGCCGTGGACGGCGCGGACGGCATCCTGGCCAGGAACAGAGACTTCTTCGTGGAGCGGCGCACGCTGGAGGAGGCGGAGCGCTGCCTGCGGCGCCTGGCCGTCACCGCCCAGGCCTACAACAAGCACCGGCCCGAGGACGCGTCGCTCAGCGAGTCGCAGCAGCGCGCCCAGGCCCTGTGGGAGGGCGTGCTGGCCAGGGTCAACGAGTTCACCCAGACCCTCAAGAACATCCCCGATCAGTGGACCGCCTACCGGTCCAAGTAAGTGATCTCGGGCACTGAAGTCCTTGCCGCAGCTCAGCTATGTTTTATTTACACCCCTGTGTTTTCATTTCTTCTTTAGGTTTACTGACATGGTCAGGTGGATGGACGCGGTTGATCGCAGCTTGGAAAACGTTTTAAAGGATTTATTGACCATTGAGGAGTTTGAGTCGGAGAGAGCAGTCTTCCAGGTGGGCACATTCAGTCATCAATTTTTTTTTGTTTTTCAAGATATATATGCATGATGTTATGAATATTTTTGAGTCTAAATTTGAAACTGCTAAAAGAGCGCCGAACTAGATTATTTGAGAAGCAGTATTTAATTTCATTACTTGTTTGCTTCTCATGGGTGACAACTACGTTATTAGCACTACTGCATGCCTCAATGGAGAAAGGAGCGACTGGGCCGCCTCCTGGTAATGCATGCCGTAAAAAAAGTCTTAGACTAGGATCAGCACTAGTGTGTAGACAGACAACTGTTCAGGTCACTTTTTGAAGACAGTATTTCTCCACATCACTAGCATTTTAGTGTAGGACTTGCATTATTATTATTTTTTTATGGGCGAAAAAACATACATCAGGTTCTAGCGAAAAATTAACAAGTAGATTGTAAGCGCATCAAACACGTTTGATACAAAAAGAAAAACCTCGTTCTTTACCTCTTTACCCTTAACTTTAATAATGTTAGCTTTCAACTAGAAATGGTAAGTCAACAGCAGGATAGTGAGTCCATAACACACGACACTTTGTTGTCAGTCAGGGCTTTCCACTTTCCACGTTCAAACCTTTCGCGGCATTTGTTTTCTTTTTGAGACAAACTTTAAATGATTACAGAATATCTCAATAGAAGGCGTTGCTCTACTCGCGCATGCGCACAACCCATCTCGGTTGTGTTGATATTGATACTCTCAATGTTGATAAACACAAATGAATGTAATGTTTACTTTTTAATTAGAAACTGCAGAATGTTGAAAATTGTTGATACGTTTCGTGATAACTTTATTTGGCAAATAGTGTAGTTTGGTTGTATGTCCGTCCGTAATTAAGTCGTAATGCGTACGGGATAAAAGTAGTCTCGCGGCGAGCAGTCGGACGTCTCTGTTCGAAATTTAGATTCTTAATTTCTTAAAATTTTGCTTAGTAACTCGAAAAAAACCTCTATTATTGACTCATTACTGGGTAAAAAGCTACAATTTGCTTACACAGACATAACCGTAAGTATTACCATTTCTTCGCTGAAAATGGGGTCTAACTTACACCGCACTGAGCACAATACTCGTTCTTTCACCTCTATGTTAAGGGAGATGTGGAAAAGGTAAAGAACGAGTAAAAATGGCATTGATGCAACTTTTGTGTTATCCTTTGCACTGTCCTCGAAATATCTTTGGAGGACTTGGCGTGACAGTGGCGGTGCTTGTCCTGCAGGGCATCTGCCGCGAGGTGGACTCGCGCCGCGAGGACGTCAAGTGGCTCGTACAGACGCTGGACGCCCTGACGGCGACTCGCGCCGACAGCGAGGCGCTGCACGAGCAGCGGCAGCTGGAGGAACTCATCGCGCGCTACAAGAACCTCATCCCCAGCATCGAGATGACCGTCGTGCGCACCGAGCTCTACTCCAAGTGCTACGTCTACACCAAGGAGGTCAAGGAGGTAAGTGAGCACCAACGTCTATTCGAGGGGGAACAACTATGAATTCTGGTGTGAAGACTTTTTTCCCAAATATTTGTAGTTTTTTCTAAATTTTTAATTTTCCTCAATTTTCCAAATTTCTTTTGAAAAAAATTCCGAATTTTTCAGCTTTTTTCTGAAGTTTTTTTGCAGTACGAGGTGTGCATAAAATGCAGAGTTGCTTCCCCCTCGCGTCCGGTTAAAGAAGCATGTTCATCGAGGCGGTACCTAAACCCCCGCGTCTGCCCCCCAGGTGTGCAACCTGCTGCAGAAGGTGCAGGAGAGCGCGAGCGCGCCCGAGCCGCACCCGGAGACGCTGACGGCGGTGAGCGCGCTCGTGGCGCAGCAGGAGGGCGCGGTGAGCCAGCTGGACAGCCAGCGGCCCGCCGTGGTGAGCATGCTACAGCGCGGTAAGGACCTCGGCCGGGACGCGCACGCGCCGCGCTTCCTGCACGAGCAGGTGGCCGCCCTGGAGACGGGCTGGAACCAGGCCTACCAGACCACCCTGGACAAGCTGGCGCGCCTCAGGGGCACGCAGCGCGCCTGGCAGAGCTACTGCGAGCAGCGCGACGCGCTCTCCGCGCTGCTGGCGCGCGCCGACGCCGAGCTGCGCTCCGTGTCGCGGGGCGGCAACGCGCTGCGCGTCGCCGAGGAGCTCCGCGACAAGCAGGCCACGTGCAAGGCGCTGCGCGAGGCCACCGAGACCATGCTGAAGCGCCTGCGCGACCTGTACGCCGCGCTGTGCGCCGTCACGGCGCCCGACACGAAGCCCGTGCTGCAGCGGGAGGTGACGGAGATCGAGACGCGGCTGCAGACGACGCTCGAGGCGACGCAGCTGCGCGTGCGGCACCTGGAGGCGCTACAGGCGCGCTGGGGGCAGCTCGAGACGCGGCTGGGCGACGTGCACACGTGGACCGTGGCCTCGGCGCCGGCGCTGCTCGCCCGCCTGCAGGCCGCCGACGTGGAGCCCGAGCAGCGGGCGAGTCACGCGCAGACGCTGCAGCAGCAGCTGGCACAGAAGGCGACCGTGCTCGGGGAGGTGGAGGCCGAGGCCGAGCAGTTGCTGGGCGAGCTGGTTGACGGACCGGACGCGGCCGAGGTCCGGAAGCGCGTGGCCGGCGTGCGCGCGGAGGTGGCGCAAGTGCGGGCCGAGGCCGCCCAGCAGAGCCGCGCCGTGGAGACGGACCTGCAGCAGTGGCAGCGCTACCAGACCGCGCTGGCCGAGGTGCGGCCGTGGCTCGAGCAGGCCGAGGTCCGTGTCGCAGCCGGTGCCCAGCGACTGCAGCGGCCGGGCACGCTGGCCGAGGCCGAGGACCTGCTGCAGCAGGCCAAGATGTTCGAGCGGCAGGTCGCGGAGCGGCTGACGGCCCTGCAGGAGCTGTCGGCGCTCAGCCAGCAGCTGCCGCCGGCCAGCCGCGCCGTCGTCGAGGTGGACGCGGCGCGCGCTCGCTGGGCGCAGGTGCAGGATGGCGCCGGCAAGCAGACGGCCCGGCTGGAGGGAGTGGTGGCCGAGTGGAAGGACCTGGACAAGCGGGCGCTCGCCATTGAGGAGTGGCTGACCCAGGGCGAGGGTCGTCTCCAGAAGGCTGTCATCAACGTTAACACGCCCAGCACTGCCAAATTACAGCAGCAGCTGGACACCCTCAAGGTGGGTTGCCTCACCTTGTTAGGAACTTCACCCGTCCTGTTGGCGTCTGCTGGACATCACTGACGTATCATTTTATTTTTATATATACTTCCCAGGTCTTCCAACAAGAGGTGAGCTCGCACCAGGCGCAGTTGTTGCCGCTGGCGCAGGCCAGCGAGGCCCTGATGCACAACCTCACCCCCGAGGGGGCCACGGCCCTCAAGGGGCGCCTCGCAGAGAGTCGCGCTCGTTTTACGCAGCTCGCTGAGGGCGTCAGGCACAAGATCATCTGCGCCTCAGACGCTCTTCTGTCAAGGTAATATTTCATTCAAAGATTACGCACCTCTTAAAAATTTCTATAAAAGTAATGTGTATTAATTAAATTCTTCCTTTTTTTCTTCGTTTAGACAAGAATTCCAAGGACGGCTCTCAGAGTTTGGCACTTGGCTGGAGCGGCTCGGAGAGAGCTCCCAGCAGATCAAGACCCTCACCATGACGCCTGCAGACGCGGGCGCCCTGCTGCAGCGCACGCACGCTCTGCTGCAAGAGCACGCCGAGCACCAGCCGACCTTCGCAGCCATCTACGAGGAAGTCAAGAGGCTCTCCGATTTCAGGTAGGTGCTGAGCGGAGTCGCACAGTGTAACGAAGTGAGCAAAAACGCGAAAAAAATATTTTATGAGTGAAAATGGTAGATTTCGTTGTTTTGAGGTTTATGTTTCACGAACAAAAATTCTCAGGCATCATTCAAGGTCACAACCGGCCAAACACGTCAAAAAAAAGGTCAAATTACACGTAAATGGCCCCATTTCACGGAAATTCCGAAGTTCCTCACCAGAAAAAATTCTGGCCGTCTCATATTCGTATTCCTTGCAAAAAAAAACTGCACCAGAAACATCACTGGGATTTTGCCCCTTTTAAGCTTAAGTGTGTGCTAAAAATTTAAATCCCCCAAAATAAACGAAAATGGCCCTATTTCGCTAAATATCTCAAATTTTAGAACACACTTAACCTGAAAAGAGGCAAAATCCCAGTTTTGTGTAAGGAGCAGTTTTTTGCAAGGAAACCGAATATGGGGCCGCCAAAATTTTTACTGGTGAGGAACTTGAGATATTTAGCGAAATAGGGCCATTTTCGGTTATTTTGGGGTATTTACATTTTTAGCACACACTTCAACTTAAAAGGGGCAAAATCCCAGTTTTGTTTTAGGTGCAGTTTTTTGCGAGGAATACGAATATGAGACGGCCAGAATTTTATCTGGTGAGGAACTTGTGATATTTAGCGAAATAGGGCCATTTTCGGTTATTTTAGGAGAATTAAAATTTTTAGCACAAACTAAAACTCAAAAGGGGCTAAATCCCAGGTATGGTTCTGGTGCAGTTTTTTGCAAGGAATCCGAATATGAGGCGGCCAGAATTTTATCTGGTGAGGAACTTCGGATTTTCCGTGAAATGGGGCCATTTACGTGTAATTTGACCTTTTTTTTTTTTTGACGTTTTTTGCAGGGTTGTGACCTTGAATGATGCCTGAGAATTTTGGTTCGTGAAAGATACATCTTAAAACAACGAAATCTACCATTTCCACTCATAAAATATTTTTTTCGCGTTTTTGCCCATTTCGTTACACTGTGAGTCGTGTCACGTGACGTCAGCGCGCAGTAGGAATCTTTAACGACCGGGTCCATTTGCCTCTTTAGTTCGCCGGAGGACGCGCAGAGCCTGGACGAGGCGTACAGCGCGCTGTCCGCCAAGTACCAGGAGATGGAGGAGGGCCTCCAGGGCAAGCGCGTGGTGCTGGAGCGGTGGGTGGAGCTGCTGAGCTGGCACGCGGACACGACCGAGGCGCTGGCGCACGTCCGCTACCAGCTGGAGGGCCGCGCCGAGGACCTGGAGCTGGACAAGCTGGGCGCCGAGCTGGACGCCACGGTGGCCAAGCTGGCGCAGTGGCGTGAGACGGCTGGTGCCATCGACACGGCCAGCAAGCAGAGCGCGCTGCAGGTGCGCGTGCAGGCCGTGGAGCTGGTGACGGCCCTGGACGCGCAGGCGGCCGCGCTACGCACGCAGCTGGCGGCGCGCCGCGAGGCCCTGCGCGCCGTGGGCGCCCACTGGTCCCACTTCCAGGAGCGGCAGCAGGCGCTGTCGGCGCAGCTGCTGGCCGCTCAGGAGGCCGTGCAGAAGGCGCAGATGGCCGCGGACCGCTGCTCGCGCCTGGATGCGGCCTCGGCCGCCATCCTGCGGCTGTACGAGCAGCACCAGGCGACGCAGGCGGACCGCGAGCGGCTGCACGAGGAGGGCAGGAAGCTCATGGCCGAGGACCAGGCCAACGCGTCCACTGTGCAGGGCATCCTCGCGTCCTACGACGCCAACTGGGACAAGGTGTCTGAGATGCTGCGTGAGGCCAAGCTGCGCTATTCGGACCTGAGTGGCGCGTGGCGGAAGCTGTGCGAAGCCCGCGACCGCGTCGCGTCGGGCGTCTCCGAGGCCATGGCCATCCTGGGCCCGGAGGACGCGAGGGAAGTGCCGACCGACATCACCCAAGCCACTATGGCGCTCGACCGCGCCAAGAAGGCTCTCGATCACGTGAAGAAGGCCAAGGGTGCCCTAGACATGATGGACAGCAAGGCGCAGGTTCTGTCGAGGTTGGCGCAGGACGTTCCAGGTAGGTCAAGAGCGTAACTTCATATCAGAAAATACTGTTTCTTGTTGTCGAACAAATCTGAGCAGCATTCTTTGACTTAGGATGGAGTAACGAGGAAGTGGAGGAGGCCTTGAGCCAGGCGCGCATCGGCTGGCAGGAGGCGCACGACTCGGCGGCGCGCCGCATCCACATGCTGGAGGCCCAGCTCGTCATCTGGCGGCAGATCGAGGAGGCCAAGAGCGAGCTGCTGCAGTGGCTGAGCGAGACCAGCGGCGGCCTCACGCTCTCCGGGACGCTATCGGACGCGGAGACGACGCGCCAGCGGCTCGCGCGCTACCAGGAGGAGCTGCCCATGAAGCAGAGCCTGCAGGCCTCCATCGAGGCCAAGCACGAGCAGCTCGTCAAGCTCAACGAGGGACGCCCCGTGCCCACCCTGGACGCGCTGGTGCGACTGCTGCGCGAGCAGTTCGCGCACGTCCGCGGCATCGCGGAGCAGCTGGACTCGGCGGCCTCCTCCCTCGAGAAGCAGGAAGCCGCGGTGCGCGCCGAGATGAAGAGTGTCGGTGACAGCGTGTCACGCGTCCGGGAGGCCGTCATCAAGTGCGACGATCTGACGGGTGATACACCGCGCGTCCTCGAGAGGCTCAAGACGTGCCTTAAACTTGCCGGTGATCTGCAGGTAAGTTTCCACCTAAAAATCTTAATCCTCATATTTTGCTGGAATTTTCTGAAGAAAAAAAAATTATAAATAATAAAATGTTATTTCCGATTGCAGGCCCTGAGAGCAAGCCTGGACTCGGTTGAGAAGTCGGTGTCGACAGTGAAGACGGAGTTCCCTGCGTTTGGCGACAATTCGGGCCTCAACAAGGAGCTGCAGGGGCTCCGCAAGCGCTACGAGGGCGTCGCTTCGCACGCCGACAAGGTGCAGGCCACCCTGCGCTCGTTCCTCCGCAAGTTCCACGCCGACAAGCACGGCGCGCTGCAGCGGGCGCTGGCCGCCCTCAAGGAGAAGATCGCCTGGTGCGAGCCGGAGCCGAGCAGCGACCGCTACAACCTGGAGGTGAAGCTCACGTCGCTGGAGGAGCTGACGACGGGGCTCGCCGACTGCGAGCGGCGCCAGGCGGAGCTCGTGCAGAGTCTGGAGCAGCTGCGCGCCGTGGAGACCGCCGAGGCCGTCACGGAGCTCTGTTCCGAGCGCGACGAGGTCGCCCTCGACCTGGCCGGGCTTAAGGCGTGTCTGGCCTCGGTGCGCGCGTTGCTGGAGAAGGGCGTGGCGCAGTGGAGAGAGCTGGAGCTGCGCTCCGAGAGCGTCGCCACGTGGCTCAAGGAGGCCGAGGCCCGCATGAGAACCGAGACAGCACGCCAGGCCGACCTCTCGCGCCTCGACGAGCACATTCAAGAGATGAGCGCTTTCCTCAAGCAGATAGAGGACTTCGAACACGAGACGGAGGCGTTGACCAAGCTGGCGGAGGCCATGACGAAGGAAAACCCCGAGTGCCGCGCGGCCTCGCACGTCGGTCTGCTGTCGACGCGTCACTCAGCGCTGCGCCGCACCATCCGGGCGCTCGTCGACCAGCTAAAGACCCTAGGCCAAGACCAGAAGCTGTACGCCGAGGCCGTGAGGCAGGCCGAGCAGTGGCTGGGCCAGGCCGAGGCGCGGCTCAAGTCGTGCGAGGAGGTGCTGTCAGCGGGCACCAAGCCCACGGCGGCCTACCAGGCGCAGCTGCAGGTGCTCAAGGACTTCGTAGGGGAGCGCGAGCGCGGCACGGCGCTCGTGGGCGCCGCCGTGGAGCGCGGCGAGGCGCTCCTCTCCGGAGTGACGCCGGAGACGAGGGAGAGCGTCCGGGCGGAGCTGCGCCGCCTCCGGGACGCGTCCGAGGGGCTCCTGGACCGTGCCAACGCTCTGCAGAAGCGCGTCGAGGGCGTGATGATGCAGCGCGCCTCGCTGGACGAGAGCACGGCTCAGGTGGAGCAGTGGCTGACGGAGGCGGGCGGCCGCCTGGGCTCCGCCCTGGAGCTGTGCGCCACGCTACCGGACAAGAAGCGCGCCTTGCACACGGTGCGCACCTTGGCGGCGGACGCGGCCTCCCACGGTGCCATCCTGCGGACGCTCGAGGACAAGACAGCCGGGCTGCAGGATGCGGACGCCTCGGCGAGGCTCGCCAGGATCCTGGGCCAGTATAAAGACCTCAGCACTGCAGCTGAGAAGCGCGTCGCTGTGGCTGAGAAGCACGTCACCAACCACGAAGCATATTTGCAGGTAAATCCTATTTTCTCTACAATACTTCGAGTACAAACTTTTGTAATACTGTTCTGCAAGTCTGACGCAATCCTCTGCCCTTACAGACGCTGGAGAAGGCCCGCGACTGGCTGACGGCATTCGCCGGCGAGGCGGCAGCCGTGACGGACGATGCGGCCCTGGAGAAGGACGACGCGGACGAGAAGCTCGGCCTGATCAAAGAGCTGGCCGGGCAACGGGCTGACGGTGACGCCCTGCTGGAGGCGTGTCGGGTGCAGCTAGAGGGCGTCCTGCGAGAGACGGCCCCCGCCGGACACCCGGCGCTGCAGCAGGAGCTGGACGAGTTGCGCGCGCGCCTAAACGCCGTGCAGGCCCAGCTGCAGGACTCACAGACCAAGCTCACGCAGCTGTGCTCCCGGTGGACCAAGTTTGAGGAGGAGGTGGATAAGCTCGCCGAGTGGGTCAAGGTAAGTCTTCGTCTAACTTCGGAATTTTCCCTAACCTGAATCGAAAAGTTTATAACTCCCCTTTTTCACCTTTTTTTTCCAACTTACAGACCAAAGAGGCGGCAGCTAAGGACCAAAGCCTTCGCAGTTCGCGTGAGGCCAAACAGGCATACCTGGACAAGCTGCGGGCCCTAGAGACCGAGATCCTCGACAAGGGCGCGGAGCTGAACGCGACGGCGACACAGGGCGGCGCGCTGGAGACGGCCGGCGAGACGGAGCTGCACTCCAAGGTGTCGCGCCTGCTGACGCGCTACCAGGCGCTCAAGAACGCGGCCCGCGAGGCCGTCCAGCGCTACGAGGCGTTCGTCCGCGAGCACGCCGCCTTTGACGACAACCACCGCGTCTTCATGGCGTGGCTGCCGACCGTCCAGGCCGAGCTGGGCGAGCTGAGCGCCGTTATCGGTGACCTGGGCGCGCTGCAGCAGCGCCAGGCGGCCATGCGCCGGCTGCAGGACGTGCGCTCCGCCGAGGCCGCCAAGATGGACGCGCTCGTGGAGGCGGGCGAGCGGCTGTACGCGCACACGTCGCCCGACGGGCGGGAAGTCGTGCGCCAGCAGCTGCGCACGCTGCGACACCAGTGGGACGGCTTCTCCGACGACCTGCAGGCCGCAGCGGCGCGCCTCGACCAGTGCCTGGCGCAGCTCTCGGACTTCCAGGCCGCGCAGGAGCAGCTCACCAAGTGGCTGCTGGACGTGGAGCGCGCCATGTCGCAAGTAGGTGTCCCGGACTGAGATGAGCCCGGTGTAACCGTTCCGTTGTTGTACCCCCCGCGATAGTGCATCCCCGCTACCCCTATTCTTTCCTGCCTGGTGTCAGCCCCTTCTTGCAGGTATCTGCCTGGTACTTTGTTGTGAGTGATACCTTCGGACTCTAGAAAATACCCTGACACCAGCAAAAATATTCAACGTTGCGGTTTTTGCTGTTTCAATAAAGTTGCGATTTTTCTTAAAGGGGATTAAAGAATTGAAAATCCTCGACGCATTAAATGTAAGTAAGACTTTGACGTTTTTTCTCCTCGCCCCGCAGCACACCGAGAAGCGCGCCACGCTGCAGGAGAAGCGGGCGCAGCTGCAGAACCACAAGATGATGCAGCAGGAGATCACGTCGCACCAGCAGCTCGTCGAGGCCGTGTGCGAGAAGGCGCAGCAGCTGCTGGAGCAGACGCGCGACGCGTCCCTCGGCTCCTACCTGACGAGCATCAAGTCGCTGTTCGCCGACATCGTGGCCAAGTCCCAGCGGCTGCTGGACCAGCTGGAGGAGAGCGTGCGCCGCCATGCGCAGCTCAGCGCCATGGGGGACGAGTTCCGGGACTGGCTGGCCAAGCAGCGCCACGAGCTGGCCGCCCTGGACGACGTCAGCGGCGAGAAGGCGGACCTGACGCGGCGGCTCGCCGACCTGCAGGCGCTGCAGGAGCGGGAGGCGCTCGGCGAGAAGAAGCTGGCCGAGCTGGAGGAGGTGCTGACCGTGGTGGCCAAGGGCACGGCGCAGAAGGGCGTGGACGCGCTCAGGCAGGCGCAGGCCGAGTTCCGGGACGCGCTCGCCCTGCACCTGCAGGTGGCGGCCACCGTCAAGGCGCGCCTGGAGGAGGCGCTGCAGCAGTGGCTGCAGTTCGAGCAGCAGCTGGACGCGCACACCAAGTGGTTCCGCGCCACGGAGGCCGTCTTCCGGTCGCAGCAGCTGCAGTCGACGCTGCCGCAGAAGGAGGAGCAGCTGCGGGCGTTCCACCGCCACCGCGAGGAGATCACGGCCCGCGAGCAGGACATCGACGCGTTCGTCGACCGGTCGCACGCCCTGCTCAACCTGAGCCGCGCCGAGAAGGTCAAGCCGCTCGTCTCGCAGATCAGCAACCGCTACCAGCTTCTGCACGTGCTGAGCAAGGAGGTGGTGAACCGCTGGCAGGGGCTGGTCGAGGACCACCGCCTGTACCGCGACCGGCTGGCCGAGACGGAGGCGTGGCTGGGTCCGCTGGAGGCCCGCCTGGCCGGCCTGGTCGGACAGCGCGGTGGAGGCAGCGGGGGTGGTGCGGCGGGCCCGGGCCACAGCGGCGCGGCGGACGCGGCCGCGGACGCAGCCACGGAGCTGCAGGCGCTGCTGGCCGAGCACGAGCAGTCCGAGCACCGCCTGGCCGGGCTGAGCGCGGCGGGCGAGCGCCTGCTCTCGGACACGGCGGCCCCCGGGCGCGAGCAGGTGCGCCAGGAGATGCGCGCCGTCCGCGACCGCTGGGACGCGCTCGGCGAGCAGCTCAAGGAGCAGCGCAAGCGTCAGGATGCCGTCTCGCAGCAGTGGAGCCAGTTCCAGGAGGCGCTGCAGCAGACGCTTGCCTGGCTGGACGCGATGGAGAAGCAGCTGCAGCCCGAGCAGGCCGGCGCCGCGCCCTGGGGCTCCATCCCGGAGGTGCGCGCCAAGCTACTCAAGAACAAGGTAAACTGTCATACTTATTCCCCATAGTGTCAATAATTTACAAATTCTTGGTAAAAAGCGAGAAGAGTGATTTATTTTATTTTTTGCAGACCTCCCTCCAGGAAGTCCTCTCTCACAAGCGGGTTGTGGAGGCCCTGACGGAGAAGGCCGCCGCGCTGGCCGGGGCGGGCGAGGCCCAGGCCGGTGAGGCCCAGGCGGCCTCGGCTGGCGCCGCCCAGCGCTACGAACGGCTGGTGGACGCCTGGCTTCAGAACATCACCCAGCTGGAGGAGGCCGTCGACACGTTCACGCACTTCCAGGACCTGTTCAAGGGCCTTCAAGAGTACCTTAAGCAGCTGCAGGAGCGCCTGTCGTCGCTCACGGACTACACCGGCAGCAAGGCGGCGCTGCAGTCGCGTCTCACCAAGCTCTCCGAGCTGCAGGACGGCCTATCGGAGGGGCTGGCGAGACACGGCTCGCTGGCGGACCACGTCAGCGGTAAGGCGGCCAAGCTGCCGCCCCGCGCACGGGAGACCATGGACCGGGACTTGGCCTCGCTCAGGTAGGGGTTCAGGTTAGAGGTTGGGCTAGGCTCTCGTACTGCCGTGGCACGCGTTAAGTGTGAGGTGCCTCCGAGGGGGAAACAACTCTGAAAATTTCAACAAAGTTAAGAAAAAGGCCGAAAAATTTGGATAAATAAAGAGAAAGTTAAGAAAAAATCAGGAAATTAATTTTTAAACTGGAAAAAATTCAAGCAAAACTTGCATATAAAGCACTAAGATTCCGACAAAATCTCGAAATTTCTACACCAAAATTCAGAGTAGCTTGTTTTGCGTCCCCCTCGGGTGCCTGGGATGTGGGCAGTCCCGCCGCACACACCTGTGTTGCGGGACTGCCTACCCTAACGGCGCCCCGCCCCTGTGCCTTCCCTTCCCTCGTCAGGTTCGACCTAGAGCGCTTCGGCTCGCAGCTGGAGGAGGTCCGCCTGGGCGTGGAGAAGCGCCTGCAGCAGTGGGCCGAGTACGAGCGCGCGCTCGAGCGCCTGCTCGGCTGGCTGGCCGACGCGGAGGCGGCGCTCAAGAACTACCAGCCGCGCGCCACGCTCGAGGAAAAGCGCGAGCAGCTCGACAAGTACGAGGCGCTCATCGCCAGCCTGCGTCAGAACGAGGCCGAGCTCGACAAGATCAGCGACGAGTCCTCGGAGCTTGCCCAGTCCAGCGGGGAGAGCCGGGTGACCGTCAGCCTGCAGCAGGTCACGTCGCGCTTCCAGGCGGCGCAGGCCACCGCCAAGGAGATAGTCAAGAAGTGCAAGCAGGCCGTGCAGGACCACGCGGCCTACCTGGACAAGTACCGCCAGTGCTCCGAGTGGCTGGCCGCGGCGCAGGCTCGCTTCGACACATGCAACATCACGAGCTCGGTACGCATTCCTGTTCAAGCTTTCATTTTCAGACGATAGTTGAAATCAGACCGGGTGTAATGTCCCTATAGAGGGACACAACTATAGCTACAGCTGTCGTTCGAATGAGGTGTCGGGTGGGCGGCAGGCTACAGCTCGGAAATTCAGAACTTTATATTCAAAAATGATCACAAGATTCCCATTTATTAGAATTAATTTAGATGAACTAATTAATTTCCATTAATTATCTTTAATTTAAAAAAAAAGACAAACTAATCCCAATTGATCCCATTTATTTTATTTTATGAATGATTAATCCAAATGATCCCAAATCATTTTACAACTAAGGTTATCAAACGTGCGTAATTAGTCATAAGACATCCCAGCATTAATTGCAAATGATTCAGCTAAAATTCGGAAAACTTGCGTAAAATCCAGAAAAGATTCAAAATCCGTACACTAAAAGGGCTAATATGGCTAATAAAGCAGGTTTGATCACCTTAACTGTTAAAAGATTTGGGAAAATTGGGATGAATCATTAATTTTAAAAAATTAAAGATATTATTTGGGCTTAATTAGTTATAATTTGTTATTAGAGTTCATCTAAATTAATTCTAATTGATGGGAATCTTGAAAACAGTTTTGAAAATAAATTTGTGAAATTATTTGCGATGGCCCACCACCCACCTGACACGTCTTTCGAACGACAGCTGCACGTCCAAGAGGCTATGCTGGCAGAAAGGCACAACATTTCGCAGGTGGATAAGACGATCGCAGAGGGCACAGGAATAAGATGATCGCAGAGAGATAAAATGATCGCAGGGGGTAACATAAAGAAGATCGCAGGGTAAAAATCCCTGCGAATATTTTATCCCTCTGCAATTATTTTACTCCTCTGCGATCATGTTATCCCCTGCCATTATCTTACCCCTCTGCGACTTTCTTATATCCCGGCGATCATCTTATCCCGGCCTTCCGATCATCTTATGCATTTGCGATTATTTTATTCCTCTGCGATCATTTTATTTCCCTGCGATCATCTTACCCCCTGCGATGTTCTTATCTGTTTTCGATTTTCTTACTCCAGTGCGATCATTTTATCACCCTTCGATCATCATTCTCCCCTGCGATCGTCTTGTCCCCCTGAGATCATTTTATCTCTTTGCGATCATCTTATTCCCCTGCGATCGTCTTATCCTCCTGCGAAATATTGCTATACTGACCGCATAGTCTTGTTGACCTGACGCTGTCGTTCGAAAGAGCTTTCGGATGGGCGGTATTTTTATATTTAATGATGATTACTCCATTAATCAGAATTAATAATTTAGATTAATTCCAATTAATCTCCATTATTACCTTTAATTATCAATAACCACAAATGAATCATAAACAATCCTATTTAATTTTATTAAAATATTTTTTTTAATCCAAAAGTTGCCAAATCATACAACACATAAGGTGATCAGACGTGCATTACTAGTGTCAGCCGAACCCCACTGAAATGCAGATATGCTTTCCTCTCGTAACTTTCCCCAGGCGGGCATGCGGCCTGAGCTCGAGACGCAAACGGCCACGCTGCGGGAGCTGATGGCGGAGCAGCCGGCCGCGGCGGCGCTGCTCAACGCGACGGTCGAGGTGGGCGAGAAGCTGTACCCGAGCACGTCGGCCGAGGGCCGCGAGGCGGTGCGCGCCCAGCTGGAGGAGCTGCAGGCGCTCGCCGAGCAACTGTTCGACAACATCAGCGGCGCGGAGCGCGGCCTCCAGGACCGCATCTCCCGCTGGAGCGGCCTGGAGGAGTCGAGCGACGCGCTGCGCCGCTGGCTGTCGGAGGCGGAGGCGCTGCTCGCGGGGGACATGCGGCTGCACGCCACGCTGGACGAGAAGCGCGCGCAGCTGCAGACGTACCGCGGGGTGCTCACGGACGCGCAGCAGCACCACCAGCAGCTCGCGCACCTGCGCGACCGCGCCGACGCCCTGCGCGAGCACGGCGACCAGCGCGCCATCGACCTGCAGCTGAACGCGCTCGCCGCGCAGCACGCCAGCATCCTGCAGCGAGCACAGGTAATGACATTTACGTTTGGTCAGGAAAGGGAATCCCAGAGTTCGAACCTACACTGCAAAATAAGATTCTCTAATATTCACGAAATAGTTACACAAATTTTGGAAAACATCCAAAAACGCAGAAATGTTAAAAAATTACAAATTTCTACAAATTTTGAATCTCCTAAAATATTCACATTTTAACACCAACATTTCGTATTCCCCCCTCCCTCCCCCAAGCGATTATTACGACATTTCTTATCATCTTAATTTTCCCCCCTTCTTTCTCCAGAGCTACGTGGAGCGGTACGAGGCCATCGTGTCCAACCACCAGCAGTACAGCAAGGCGGTCATGGAGACGCAGGAGTGGCTGGAGGCGACGCACCACACGGTGCTGCTGTGGGGCGACACGGACCTGGAGCGCATCTCGCTGCTCACCAACGTGGAGCGGCTGCGCGGCCTGCTCACCAGCCTGCCGGAGGAGGAGCACCGCATCGAGCAGATCCGCGCGCTCGCCGAGAAGGTGATCCCCGGCACCGTCGAGCACGGCCAGGTGAACGTGCGCGCGCAGGTGGACTCGTCGCAGCAGGAGTGGGAGGGCCTGCTGTCGACGCTGCGCTCCACCATCGAGGCCCTGGAGTTGCGCGTGCAGCAGTGGAACGAGTACGAGGCGCTCCGAGAGCAGTGCCTGGCCTGGCTGCGCGACACGGACGCCACGCTGCACGCCGTCGACCTCAAGGCCACCTGCCAGGAGAAGAAGGACCAGCTCGACGTGCTCAAGAAGTTACAGGGTGCGGTGCGTGCCAAGGAGCTCGAGATGGACAGCGCGGTGGAGCGCGCGCAGCAGCTCATCAAGGGCGCCATGACGAACCGCAGCTCGCAGATCTCGGAGCTGGGCATGAAGTACCAACAGGTGTCGCACAAGGTCAAGGACCTGACGAGCCGCTGGCACCAATACGTCACGAGCCACCAGGACTTTGAAGGGCGCATCGCCGAGTGCTCGCAGTGGCTGGACGACGTCCGCAACAAGCTGGGCTACTGCTCGGACTTGAGCGCGTCCTCGCAGAAGGACCTGGACAGCAAGATGGAGACGATCCAGGACCTGCTGCTGTACAAGGAGGAGGGCTTCAGCAAGGTGCAGACGCTGGTGGAGCTGGCGCAGACCGTCCTCGCCAACACGGCCCCGGCTGGCCACCAGGCCATCAACGACGAGCTGGCCCGCCTGCAGGACGAGTGGAGCGCGCTCGCCTCCAAGATGGTGGAGACCAAGACCATCCTGGACGACTCAATTCAACGCTGGTCGGGCTTCCTCGAGCAGATTCACAACCTCAACAAGACGGTCGAGTATCTGCAGAGCGTCACGGACGAGGTGTCCGAGTTCCAGGCGACCATGTCGGAGAAGCGCGCCCAGCTGGAGCGCATCAAGTGCCTGGAGGAGAAGGTGCGCTGCGAGAAGCTCGAGGTGGACAGCCTGAAAGCCAAGGCCGTGGAGATGCTCGCGAGCGGGCAGCAAAGCCATGCCGCCGGCCAGGCGCAGGACATCCTCAACAAGTTTGACACGCTGGCCGACCGGATCAAGACGCTGTTGTCGGAGCGCGAGGAGCAGTATCGTGACCACCGCCTCTACAAAGAGGCCCACGACGAGCTCATCGGCTGGCTGGGCCGCGCGCGCGAGAAGGTGCCGTCGCTCAAACAGCGCTCGCTCAGCGACAAGCTGGCGATCGAGAGCGCGCTCGCGCCGCTCGAGGCGCTCCTCAACAAGCAGGCCCAGGGCGAGATGCTGCTCGAGCCGCTGCGCAGCCGCGGGGAGGTGGCGCTCGCGGGCACCTCGCCGCCCGGCCAGGAGACGATCCGCAGCGAGATCCGAGCGCTCCAGGAGAGCTTCACCACGCTCTTCAAGGAGATCCAGCAGCAGAAGGACGCGCTCGAAGCGACTGTCGTGCAGTGGCGCGAGTACAAGGAGGAGTACGAGAGGCTCTCCGACTGGCTGCAGCAGATCGACATCCTTGTCAAGGCCTACAAGAACGCGCTGCTCGCCACCATCCCGGAGAAGCGGAAGCAGGTGCAGGAGGTGAAGGACGTGCTCAAGCGCCTCGAGGACGGCTCCGACCAGATGGAGCGCTTCAACCAGACGGCGTCCTCCCTGCTCAACTCGCACCTCGACACGTACGTCAACAACCAGCTCCGTCACCTCAACTCGCGCTACCAGGTCCAGATCAACCTGGCCAAGGACGTGCTCAAGAAGGTGGAGGGCAACCTCGAGCAGCACGAGCAGTACGAGAACTACCTGGGCAAGACGCGCGCCTGGATCGAGCACGCCAAGCAGGTGATCCGGGACAGCTCGGACGCGTCGTCGGCTACGCCCTCGGGCCGCGACCGCGACCGGGACGAGCTGCAGGCGCGCCTGAATCAGATCCAGGAGCTGCTGCGGCGCCGCGAGGAGGGCCAGTCCCTGCTGCACGCCGCCATCAACTGGGGTGAGAAGACGGTGCGCAACACGCGCTCGGACGGCAAGGACGCCATCAACAGCGCGCTCAAGGAGCTGCAGACGGACTGGGACCGCCTCGTCCGCAAGATCTCGACGGCCAAGGTGCAGCTGGAGACGGCGCTGCTGCAGTGGGCCGACTACAGCTCGTCCTACTCGCAGCTGCAGCAGTGGATCAGCGACCGCGAGAACAAGCTGCAGCAGGTGTGCGAGCAGAAGGTGTCCAAGGCCAAGCGCGGCCTGGTGGGCCAGTCGGCCGCCGGCCTGAGCTCCCTCAGCATCGGCGAGCGCAAGGCAACGCTGCGCCAGACCAACAGCATCGTGCAGGACATCGTGTCGTTCGAGCCGATGATCCAGTCGGTGGCCTCCAAGGCTGAGGACCTGCTGCAGGCCGAGCCTGCGTCCGCCATCTCGACGCAGTACGAGACGCTGAGCAAGCACGCCCGCGAGGTGTACGAGAAGCAGAAGGAGACGGTGGAGCAGCACCAGGCCTTCATTGACGCCGGCACCGAGTTCATGCAGTGGATCCGCGCCGCCAAGGAGAAGCTCGGCAAGTGCTCCGAGCCAACGGGCGACAAGGAGTCGCTCAGCAGCAAGGCGTGGCACCTTAAGGTGCTGCAGAGCGAGACGGACGAGGGGCAGGCCAAGCTGCAGCGCGCGCTCGAGGCGGGCGAGGCCGCCTGCCAGGTCGCCGACGAGGAGGAGCGGGAGGTGATCGAGGAGGAGGTGGCCCTGCTGCAGGAGGAGCTCGACACGTACCTAGAGCAGCTCGCGCGCACCAAGGGCCTCCTGGAGGCCGGCATAGTCAAGTGGACCGACTTCGAGGACCAGCACAAGGAGGCGAGCGAATGGCTGAGCCGTACCGAAACGCTTGTGCAGTCGTTCAACCGGCTGCAAGACGGCTTGGAAGACAAGAAGAACGTCCTGGAGCAGTTCCAGCAGCACCTGCAGCTGCTGTTCGACTGGCAGCAGCAGCTGGACACGCTCAACCTCAAGGCGCAAGTGCTCCTGGAGACGTGCGCCGACTCCCGTGTGTCGAACGCCGTCACGCAGCTCACCACCAAGTACAACGCTCTGCTCTCGCTCGCCAAGGAGACCATGCGCCGCCTGGAGGTGCAGTACCAGGAGCACCAGCAGCTCAGCACCCTGACGCAGGAGTGCCAGGACTGGCTGGAGCGCACCCGCGACAAGGTGACCGAGTGCGGCGTGCCGCACGCCACGCTGGCCGAGGTGAACGCGCGCCTGCAGGCCGTCAAGGCCATCCGCCAGTCCCTGGAGCAGGGTCAGAACAAGCTGCGCTACGCCCTGGAGCTCAAGGAGAAGGTGATCCTCAACACGGAGCAGTCGGGCGCGGCCAAGATCCAGGAGGACGTGGAGAACCTGAAGCAGGAGTTCGAGAAACTGTCGGCCGAGGTGAACGAGCTGCGGCAGCGGCTCACGCAGCGCCAGGCGCAGCTGGAGGAGCTGTCCAAGGCGCACAAGCACCTGCAGCAGTGGCTGGCAGAGCTGGAGGTGGCCGTGAGCGGCGCGGGCAGCTCGCAGCTGCTCAACGAGCTGAGCGACAAGCGCGCCGCGCTCGAGAAGCTGCGCTCCGTCCTGCGCGACATCGCGGGCCACTCGGACGCCGTGGAGCGGCTCAAGGCGCGCCTCGCCGAGGACGCGACACTGCGGGCCGCCGCCTTCCAGCAGAGCTTCGACAAGTACGCCGCGCTGCGCGACGCGGTCGCCGCCAACGTGGCCACCCTGGAGGCGCAGGTGCGCGAGCACGAGCAGTACCGCCAGGCGTACCAGGAGGCGGTGGACTGGCTGCGGCGCGCGCGCCTCGAGGTGCAGCAGTGCGGCGACGCGCACGGCGACCAGGCGGCGAGCGCCGAGCGGCAGCAGCGCCTGCAGCAGGTGAGCGCCACCCTGCCCGAGGGCAGCGCGCTCGTGCAGCGCTGCACCGCGCTCAGCGAGGCCGTGGCGCGCACCACGGGCGCCGAGGGCTGCGACACGCTGCACTCCGAGATCCAGCAGCTGCGTGACAACTGGGACTCGCTGAGCGCCGCCATCCGCGACACGCACCGGACGCTGGCAGCGTGCGCCGAGGCGTGGGCCGCGTGGACCGGGCGGCTGGAGCGCGCGCAGCGCTGGCTCGACGACTTCAGGGCGCGCGTCGCCCCCGAGGAGCAGCGCGGCGACGAGAACTCGCCCGAGGACCTGGAGCGCTGCCGGGCGCTCATGGCCGAGGCGACGCAGCACAAGGCGGACATCGAGGAGCTGAGCGACGCGTGCGAGGTGCTCATGGAGCTGGTGGCCGTCAGCTGGGTGCGCGACCGCACCGTGCAGTTGCAGTCGGCCTACTCGTCACTCGTCACCAGCGTGCAGGGGCTCGTCTCGCGCGCGCAGAAGAACCTCTCCGACTACACCGAGTTCGTCAAGGCCAAGACGGAGCTGGAGAGCTGGTTGCAGCGCAGCCACGGCACCGTGCAGAGCTGCCGCGGCGTCGGCGACCAGGACTGGCTGCGCGACAAGATGGACACGGTGCAGCTCGTCAACAACCGGATGACCGAGGGCCAGCACCTCATGTCGGCGACACAGGAGGTGTTCGCCAAGGCCGTCAACACGGCGCCGGCCGACCGGCAGGACACGCTGCGCGAGGACATGGCGGCCCTGCGCGCCAGCTGGGACCAGCTGAGCATGGAGTTGGCCGCCGTGACGGCGCAGCTCAAGACGGCGCTGGGCCGCTGGGACGACCACGCCGACAACCGCGCGCGCCTCGCGCAGTGGCTGGACGACACGGAGGCCTCGCTGGGCCAGGCGACGCTCACGCGGCCCGAGCTCGGCGAGATGAAGACGGTCCTGGAGCGCTACCGGCACGCGCAGGAGGAGATCGCGGGCAAGCGCGTCGAGCTGACGCAGCTGGTGACGGAGGCCACGGAGCTGTCGCAGTGGGCGGGCCGGCAGGCGCCGCTGGAGGCGGTGCGCGCCCTGGAGAAGCGCTGGGAGGAGCTCAACACGGCCTACCGGCAGCGGCGCGAGAGCCTGGAGCGGGAGATGGGCGAGTACGCCGCGTACCAGCAGGCCATCCAGGACACGGAGAAGTGGATCCTGCAGGTGTCGTTCCAGCTCATGGCGCACAACTCGCTGTACATCACGAACCGCGCGCAGACGCAGGAGCAGATCAGCGCTCACCAGGCGCTGCTGCAGGACATCCGCAGCTACCAGGCCACGCTGGACAGCGTCAAGAGCCGCGGGCGCGCGCAGGTCGAGCGCTACAAGGAGTCGACGCCCAACATCCGGACCACGATCGAGAAGCAGCTCAACAACATGCAGGAGAGCTACCAGTCGCTGCTGCAGACGGCCCTGCAGATCGAGGCGCGCCTCGCCGAGTCGCTCGCCAAGTTCCAGCAGTACGAGGACACGCTGGACTCTATCTGGGCCAACCTCGACACGTTCGAGCAGGCCCTGCTCAACCAAGAGGCGGACGCGCCTGTACTTAACCTTCAACAGGCCCAGCAGCAGCTTGAAATCGCAAGGGTAAGAAACCAGTACTATTTTTCCAGAGGGAATCACTCGTAAACAAGTTAAAGAAGCATCACTATAGTACTGCTGAAATGTACTCGTTCTTTACCTCTAATTTTTTTTCATTTTCGTTATCTTTTCTATCCCTGAAGTTACAGCATTTGCAGCGATATGAAATATATGTTTGTTAAGAAAATAATTTTTTGAGAGAGTATTAAAGTGTGTAGAAGAAATGTGTCGAACAAGTATTGCGTTTGGTAAGGACGTCATGATGATAGCATTTCAAGGGATTCCTATAACATATTTATGATTTGAGTAGTTTTCTCACATCTTCATAATAAAAAAAAATTCTCAGTTGTGTGGGTGAAGTTTAGAGAACACCTTATGAAAGGATGAGTAAAGGCTCAGGGTTGCCAGATGCCGCGATTTTTCGAAAATTGTGCGATTTCGAGATAATTTGGGAGATTTCGCGCGATTTGAGCTATAAGAATCCGAAAATGAGACGTTTTGAATGTAGTTTTCGAGTTTCGCGCCTTTGCACCGCAGCACCAACGTCGAGCTCTCGGCCGAGGCGCTGACTTCGCTATTTCAAAGGCGTTTTCGTCTTTTCTGTCCACTATAGAACCTCGTATTGTGGTAAATTGTGCTATTTTCTCTCAAAACTCGCTGAATAGATGCCTTATTAGAAAGGCATGCGATTTTGGGGCGATACGAGCGCCGCGTAGTGGCAAGCCTGGCATGGGTTGCAGTGCCGCATTCATTTGTTTGGTTTGTACCCTCTTAACGGATAACGCATCGAGGATGAAGAAATGGAGTACTTAGAAGAAAAAAAATGATGCATTAGCATCATTGATTACGATTGTATTAAGTGTTCTCAAAATTTCACCCCCATAACTGAAAAAAAAGTTCTATCATGACGATGTGAGGCAACTACTCTGATCACAAATATGTTATGAGAATCCCTTGAAATGCTTTAGCTTTGGCGCTGATTAGGCCTCACTGAAAGTATGACGTCTAACCAAAAAGAATACTCGTTCTTCACCTGTATACGCATTTATAAAGCCGGTAAAGAACGAGTAAAAATGTTGTCAACTATTGTATGTTCTTTTAAATTTTCAATTTTTTAAAAAAGTTTCTTTCGTTTCTGTTTTGATTGCTTATTTGATTTTCCAAGAAAATAGTTATAATTTCTGTCACTTCGATAAATTTTGATCTTTTTCTCCTTATTCTGCGTTTTCATTTTGTTTTGCTCGTTTGTTCTCGATTTTTCGGATTTTTCTGTAATTTTTATTTTTATTTTATTTTGAGCTCTTTTTTAAAAATTGTTTTTGATTTTTTTAACTAATTTTTTGTGGGCCTTACAATGATTTTTCGAAGTGATTCCCCCTCCCCCTCGCTAGTATTTTTATTTTTATTTCGTGAAGCCTCTGGACCTGTAACACTTTGCGATTGGCGCGCAGGGCATGCACAACAAGCTCCAGGGCGAGAAGGGACGGCTGGCCGTGGCGGTCCAGGCGTGCGAGGCGGCGGCGGCGTGCATCTCGCGGCCCAGCAGCCCCCAGGACACGGTGCCGCCCCCCATCCCGGACCGCGAGCTGGCGGTGCGCGCGCGCCTCGAGGACCTCATCGACCAGGTGCAGGGCCGCGTCGCGTCCCTCACCTCGGCCGTCGGCTCGCTGGAGGAGTGGGGCCGGGAGCGCGCCGCGCTGGAGCAGTGGGCGGCCGAGCAGCTCGCCAACGTGACCGAGTGGCGCGCTCGCCCGGCCAAGCTGCGGCCCGAGGCGGCCCGCCAGGAGATGGCCGTCATGCAGGAGCTGGCGGTGCAGGTGACGGACAAGCGCACCAAGCTGGTGACGGACCTGCCGCAGGGCCCCGCCGGCGAGGACTCGGACCTGGAGGGCCAGCTGGCCTCGCTGGACCACCAGCTGCAGCAGGTGATCCACAAGAAGCAGGAGCACCAGGCCGTCATCGACAACTTCCGCGCCTCGGCGCAGGACCTGCAGTCCTGGCTGGACGGGCTGCTGCGCCGCGTCGAGCAGCTGGACCGCGGCGGCCACGACTGCGACTGGAAGCTGGCGCAGCTGCGCGAGATCGCCGGCGAGCTCAACGAGACGGGGCCGGCGCGCCACGCCGAGGTCAAGGCGCTCGCCAAGCAGGTGGTGGAGGTGGTGAGCAACCTGGACGCGCAGCAGGTCGAGGAGCAGATGAAGGCGGTGGACCGGCGCTACGGCGACGTGGAGAAGCGGCTGCAGCGCAAGACGCAGGTGCTGGAGCTGACGCGGAAGGGCGTCGAGAGCGCGCGCAGCGAGATCGACGCCGCCCGCGCCTGGGTGGCGGACAAGCTGCGTGAGCTGGGCGAGCTGCCGCCGCTCGGCACGTCGGTGCGCGCCGCCGAGGAGCGCCAGCAGGCGCTCAAGGCCCTGGCCAAGGAGGCCGAGGGCAAGCAGGTGCTGCTCGACTCGCTGACGAAGCGCGTCGACGGCATGAAGTCGGAGCTCGAGCCGAGCGAGCTGGCGGCGCTCGAGTCTGCGCTGCGCTCGCTCGAGGCGGAGCAGGCGGACCTGCGCGGCCAGCTGCGCGCGCTCACCTCGGCGCTCGGCGCCTCGCTCGAGGCCCGGCGCTCGTTCGAGACGGGCCTGGAGGAGGCGCGCGCCTGGGTGCGCACCCGCCTCACCGACCTGCAGCGCGCCGGCGACACCGCTCCGCTCAAGGCCGCCAAGGTCGAGCGCGAGATACAGCAGTTCCAGGTGACAATTTTATTTGCTTAAAATCTCACACCTGCGGCTCATAACTCCGCTTCGGGTATATTTAAATTGCCTTTTGGCTTTTCAGCAAGCGGAGAAGGACGCAGAGTACTTCGGCAAGACGACATTGGCTGACGTCACCAACCAGGGTCAGACACTGATCAAGGACTGCGTCCCGGCGGACAAGGCTAAGCTGTCCGAAGCTCTTCAAAGTAAGTATCTCTCTCCCGGCACGGAGAAAAGCCTCGAAGGAGTTCGCTGACTGGAGTATGTCTGCTCCTCATAGCCTTGGCGGACGACTTCGCCACGCTGCAGACCCTGACGTCCCGTCGGCTCGGGTCGCTGTCTGCCCTGCTCGAGAGCCGGCGCCAGCTGGAGACGGACATGGACCGCTGCCTGCACTGGCTCAACGAGGCCGAAGTGGCCATCTCCGCTGAGATCCGCGCCACCAACCTGGAGCTTCTCCAGGAGCAGCTCACCAAGGTAACGAGCCGAGTCACTTGTTTGGAGGGGTTATCGGACTGCCACATGCAACGGGGAAACAACTCTGATTTTTTTTTTTTACACCTCGTAATTCAGAAAAATTCAGAAAAATGCAGAAAACAATCAGGGGTCCGTAACTTATCACAAAAGCACCTCTTAACGTTAAGTTGACCGTTATTGTTATACCCATTAACTGATAACGCATAACAGTTATAGCACATAACAGTTATAGAATCAACGTATTCACTGTCGATGTAAAGTAACTGGTTATAGATTTAACACACATGTGTAAGAGAAGGAATTGTTCGTTATTTCTTTTTTCGTGTCTGTGCGATATCAGTCACAAAATAAGCGAAACGTTGAAGTAATTGGTTACACCTAAAACGTTATGAGAATAACCAATTCCAATTCGTTACGTTATTTAATTTAACTTAAATTTTTTTTGACTTTGTTAAAATTTGTGACTAACCAGTGATGAGTGTTATGTTAAATTACGGACCCCTGAAAACAATTAGAAAAATTTTAAAAGAATTAGAAAAATTTGAAAGAATTTACAAAACTTTCGGAAAAATTCAAAAACGTCTGGCACAAAATAAAAAAAATCGATTTCTGAGAAATTTAGAAAAATTTACAAAATACCGAAATTCAGAGTTGTTTCCCCTTGGTCACCTGTCACTCGTTACTGACCGAAAGTCGCCCCCGCGGCCCGCAGTACACCAAGCTGAGCGGCGAGTGCGAGGCGGTGGGCGCCGACGTGGAGCGCCTGTTCGTGCAGGGCCAGGGCGCGGTGCTGTCCACCGTGAGCGAGGCGGACCGGGCGCTGCTGTCGGAGCAGCTGTCCGGCATGCAGGTGCGCCATGCCGTCGTGGCGGGGGTCATCGCCACGCGGCTCGAGGCGCTGCGCGACGCGGTGCGCTGCCACGAGCGCGCCCTGGAGAAGGCCAAGGACAGCGCCAAGTTCGTGGCGACCGTGCACTCTCAGCTCAAGGAGCTGAGCCGACCCATCGGCAGTCGCGTCGAAGACGTGCAGGGCCTGCTGGACAACTACCAGGTAAGCACCTCAAACTGATTACTTAAATTTTTTTGCTGTAATTTAAATTGTACTTAAATTTGAACCACATTGTACTGTGTGTAAATTTTGAATGACATGGTCAATGTAACCACAGTAATTAATTTACTTTTTTTTAATTTGAGAGTACTAAATTTTTATACTGTGTGAGATTCACAAAGTAGAAGCAAATTGAATGAGTTTTGAGTAATTTCAAAAGTAAAATTGACCATATTGCCACCAATGTTGAGTCGAGAGTTGTGCAAGAGTTTTAGCCAGATGAATTGAACCACTGGGCTGGCCCTGTTGGCAGGTTCAGTAGGTGGGACGGCTCCGGAATGAAGGGCAGTACTGTAATATTTTATATTCACACTAGATGAAACCACCCGAGTAGAAGTAGGTATCGCCGCATTACACGCAGGCAAACCTATTGCTTGGCGGTCATCTTGTATAACTCAGACCGCAAAGTGATTATTCCTTCCTCTTAAATATATTTTTAATTAAAGAAAAAAAGAAAAATGTTATAGTAGCACTCTAAACTTCTACACTCTTCCTGGAGTTGTATTATCATCTTAAATACCTTTTATGAGGAATTTGAACAGATCACATTTAATTGCCGTAGATGCAAATTGTAAGTTTGGATTTTGAACATCTGTAGACAAGAGATCACAAGATCTTTACATCATACCTCATCTAAGTAGATGCGTTAGAAAATTCATCAAGTTTTGCTTTTTGGGTTATGATTCTCATCATTTATGCTTCACTTTTCAAGAAGTAGTGTCACGTGGCACTAAATGGTATTTTGTCTCGTGAATCGTTGTCTTCTCCAAATCAAGACAACGAGATCTTTATAGATGTTTTACCTTACGACTTTCTCCTACTCAGCCAAAACTTTACTGTATAGGACCAACACTCTCACGGAAAGTGGATGATTTAATCACCCCCTTCATACTTAGCACTGACCTTTTTGAATGCCAAATATTTCCTCTATTTGAAACCTTACTTTTACTCCTCTTTACTAGTGCCAAACATTATTCTTACCAAACTAGTGTTTGATAGTGACCCTACCGGTCATTTGCATTCCTACTTTGCCAAACTGTGAAATGTACTCACCCGTTTCCCTCTTGACACCTCCAAGGGGGTTATCACTGACCATTTAAAACACTGGCTTTCAAGTAAAGTCGCCGAGAACTCTAGTCGCAGGGGTATGCCAGGCCAATTGTGAGAACCCCAACCCCCACCCTCGGGTCTGGTCTGCTCTCGTGCACCGCGTTCACCCCGTGTGTGTGTGTTTGGGTCAGAAACTGCTCTCAGACCTCAAGGACCACCGGTCCTCGCTGAGCGGGCTGGCGGCCGGCAACATCGGCGAGCTGCAGGCCATCGTCCAGGAGCAGGACGACCTGATCGCCGCCATCGAGATGCAGATTGACCGGCTGCGCAAGCTACTGCTGCTCCGGGAGCAGTTCATCGCGCTCATCACCGAGATCTCGACCTTCATCCTGACGTACACCGGGGTGGTGCGCGACATCGAGGCCTCCGGACAACCCAGCGAGGAGAAGATCAAGCGCTACCACGACGTAAGTTCCACCTCATGGGGGAAACAACTCTGAAATCTTTGTACACTTCGTACTTCAGAAAAAAATCAGGGGAAAATGCAGGAAAATTCAGGAATATTCCGCAAAATTTACAAATTTTCATCACAGTAAAAAAATCAAACAAAAATTACACAAAATTCAATAAAAATTCACAAGAAAGAAAATAAATCAAATTGAAACACCAAATAATGTCCCCAGGTCATCGAGAAGATCCAGGAGTGCGAGGCGCTGCTGGCGTCCGCGTTCGACAAGGGCCAGATGATCGCGAGCGAGGGCTCGGCGGCGGACCGCAACTCGGTGACGGAGCAGCTGCAGAGCCTCAAGAACCAGCTGCAGGGGCTGCGGCGGGCGGTGGACGCGGCCCGCGAGCAGCTGGAGCAGGCGGCCGCCAAGCACAAGCACCTGGCCGCGCAGCTGGGCGCCGCGCTCGCCTGGCTGCACGACCACGAGGCGCAGGTCAAGTCCCGGCCGCTGCTGGCGCGCGACCCGGCCAGCGTGGACGCGCAGCTCGCCAGCCACCAGGAGCTGTCGGCGGGCGTGCTCGCGCACCTGGACGAGGTGCGCGGCGTCCTGGACGCGGCCCGGCCCGAGGACGCGCTGCCCGGCTCGCTGCGGGAGCGCCTGAGCGAGGCCAGCCTGCTGCTCAACACGCTGCCCAACGAGCTGGCCGAGCGCGCCGCCTACCTGCAGAGCAACGCGGCGCTGCGCCGCGAGCACCAGGCGCTCAAGGACCGGCTGCACGCCTGGGTGCGGGAGGCGCGCGCCCGCCTCGACCGCGACGCGCACGGCGTCGACTTCCGCAACGTCGTCTCGGACCTCGAGATGCACAAGGTGTTCTTCGGCAGCGAGCAGGCGATGCGCGAGCTGCTGTCGCACGACATCCAGCAGGCGGCCGACAAGATCTGGCCGTCGCTGTCGGCGCACGAGCAGGAGGAGCTGACCAACGAGCAGACGCACCTCACGCAGCTGCTCAAGAACACGCTCAACTCGGCCAAGTCGCGGCAGGCGCAGCTCGAGCAGGACGCGCAGGTGTGGCACGACTACTGCGCCGCGCTCGAGCGCGTGCGCTCGCTGCTCGAGCTCTACCAGTTCACCGACGAGCCCGTGTCCAACCTGGCCGGCCTGCACTATAACCTGGACAAGGTGACGCACGCGCAGCAGGACGTGGCCGCGCACCAGTCGGACGTGGACCTGCTCAACGAGCGCGCGCGCGAGCTGACGCGCCAGGCGGACGCGGCCAACCGCGCGCACGTCGAGCAGCAGATCGCCGCCGTCAACCGCGAGTGGGAGGAGGTGGTGAGCGGCGTCGAGGGGCGCCGCGACGCCCTGGCGCGCCTCGCCCAGCAGTGGGAGCAGTTCGACGCCGGCTGGACGTCGCTCGAGGCCAAGGTGGGCGACGCCGAGGACGCGGCCCACCACCTCGACCTGGTCGTGCGCTCCAAGGTCCAGCTCAGGGAGTCGAGGAACACGCTTCAGGTGAGTGTCGTGTAACCGACGTCATAAGAAAGATACCGAGGGGGAAACAACTCAGACAATTTTGCACATCTTGTAATTTAATTTTTTTTTTGAAAAATTCAAAGAAATTAAAAAAAAGGGATATCCTCAGAAAATACACGCACATCTGATCGAAATTATTCTCTCAATTACATGATTAAATAGGATTTTTAGTAAATTATTGTGAATGATTTCTATTTATGCCAAATTATTGGAAATTAACTTGCAATAATGCAAAATAATCACAATTATTTCAATTATTTTTTTAAACTTTTCAGAAACAAATTTTGCTCTGCAATTGAAAGGGTGGCGTGAAAACATGGAAAATTTTTGCGGCAGTAAACCTCCCGAAGGAGGTTGCGGTTCCCGCCAGGCACAGGGCTTTAACCCCCTGTGGCAGCCAACTGCTTCGGTGTTCCATGGGAACCGGCGCTTTGCTGACTGCGATCCTATCGCGCAATTCGACAGATTTGATCCCCGTACCACCATTGGCCTACCCCTAGAGGTACGAGCGGTGTCAAGGGCGTTAGACTTCCTGATCCCAGTTTCAGAGGCCTTACCTCAGAGGGGTACGCGGGATTCGAACCCACAACCCCGAGTGCCGACACATAGCCAGAACAGGAAGCGACCCAACGCCCAGAGCCACCGAGCCAACGACGGTGAGACGTGTTTAATTTCTACTTGACCTGCCCTGGAGCAGCTGCCAAAGGAAATGCCAAGCGCGAAAAACACTTTCCCGAGTGGGAGTCGAACTTGGGACCACTCGGTTCAGTGTTGCGCGCTCTACCAACTGAGCCACGACGTCTCGATGAATGTCTAGTGCGACGGGTTCGCGTCGTATTTGCCCTATCCCCTTGCCTCCAGCCAGGAGGACAGGGTAAATACCACACCAACCAGTCGCACAGTACATTCATCGAGACGTCGTGGCTCAGTTGGTAGAGCGCGCAACACTGAACCGAGTGGTCCCAAGTTCGACTCTCACTCAGGAAAGTGTTTTTCGCGCTTGGCATTTCCTTTGGCAGCTGCTCCAGGGCAGGTCAAGTAGAAATTAAACACGTCTCACCGTCGTTGGCTCGGTGGCTCTGGGCGTTGGGTCGCTTCCCGTTCTGGCTATGTGTCGGCACTCGGGGTTGTGGGTTCGAATCCCGCGTACCCCTCTGAGGTAAGGCCTCTGAAACTGGGATCAGGAAGTCTAACGCCCTTGACACCGCTCGTACCTCTAGGGGTAGGCCAATGGTGGTACGGGGATCAAATCTGTCGAATTGCGCGATAGGATCGCAGTCAGCAAAGCGCCGGTTCCCATGGAACACCGAAGCAGTTGGCTGCCACAGGGGGTTAAAGCCCTGTGCCTGGCGGGAACCGCAACCTCCTTCGGGAGGTTTACTGCCGCAAAAATTTTCCATGTTTTCACGCCACCCTTTCAATTGCAGAGCAAAATTTGTTTCTGAAAAGTTTAAAAAAATAATTGAAATAATTGTGATTATTTTGCATTATTGCAAGTTAATTTCCAATAATTTGGCATAAATAGAAATCATTCACAATAATTTACTAAAAATCCTATTTAATCATGTAATTGAGAGAATAATTTCGATCAGATGTGCGTGTATTTTCTGGGTCATCCCCAAAAAAATTGAAAATTTCAGAAAAAAAAAATTGGAAAAACCACGAAAACATCCCAAACTATCTGAAAAATATCAAGTGAAATTTGTTTGAAAAATGAAAACCAGAAAAATTTAAAAATACCCAAAATCTGTTTAGCAAATAAAATTATGAGTTGTTTCGATCGACCTCGGTAGATACAGTACCCTTTTTCTTTTCCTTCTTTTCATGAATCGTGTATGTCTCTCAGGAGCTGATCCGCGGCCTGGAGGCGCTGCAGACGTCTATCGACGAGCTGGTGGCGCTGTCGAGCACCATCGTCGCCTACCTCAGCATCTCTTGCGAGCCGGCGTCGCGCGCGCTCAGGGACAAGCTGCACCACTTTACCGAGCGCCACGCCAAGTGAGTACCCTACTACTGTACAATCGGCAGTCAATTCTTCAATCCGCGTGTGTTCGTCCGCCGCCGTTGGGGTAGGCAGCCCAACTGGCACGCGGCATGTCCTGCTGGAGCGTGACCCCCCCGAGGCGAGCGTGTGCGCGGCATTGCACGCGGGCGGCGAGCGCGTGCCGTACCCGCCCCGCCCTGCTGTGGAATCCCTCCCCACCCCGCCCCGCTCCGCCCCGCCCCGCCCCGCCCCGCCCCGCCCCGCCCCGCCCCGCCCCGCCCCGCCCCGCCTCGCCCCGCCCCGCCCCGCCCCGCCCCGCCCCGCCCCGCCCCGCCCCGCCCGGCCCGACCCCTCCCTGACGCGCAAGTGCGCGGTAGCGGGCGAGGCGCCGCCGCCGAGCTGCAGCAGCAGTCTTGATGATTGGCCACCGTGTCTGACTGCATTCCGTCGCTGTGTGAGACACGCCACCACGCCTTTGGCGCGAACAGGCGGACAAGGCGGGGCGGGGCGGGGCGGGGCGGGGCGTGGCGAGGCGGAGCGTTCCAGAGAGTGATGGACGGGCCATCTCACGCGTGCGATACTGGGGACTGACAGGGGCGCCCCGGGGAGCCGGGCCCCGGGCCGCCCCGTATCATCATAGCGCTCTCCGCGCTGCTCCTGAAGTGCTAGTGCGCGAGCTAGGCTAGGAGAGGCCTCCTCGCCCCGCCGCGCCGGAGGTCACGCAGCAACGGTGCGGGACGGGGCGGGGCGGGGTGGGCCTTGATTAACAGTGAGGAGGACGTCACTTCACTTGGTCACCGCTGGCGATGAGTCAGGCAAGTGGCACGCCATGCAGGCGAGGTCCTATGGCAAGTGAGCAGCAGCGCACTCCCGAAGGAACCCGAAGGCTATCCGCCGCTGCATGGCGCGCGGCGAGCTCGGTCCCGCCTCGCCTAAGCAGCAGGTCCCCTGCTGTCCCCTGGCGCCCGCCCGGCCAGGCCCCGCGCGAGCAACAGGTCCCCTGCTGTCCTGCGGGAAGATTCCAAACCGCGTCAAGTAGTGTCCTCTCTCTTGCTCCGCATGGGCGTTCCCTGTGAGTGCGGCAGGGACAGGGATTCGAAACCACTGTGCGGAATCACCCTACTGGTATGCCCCCTGGCGCCACCACATCCTCTACCTATCTCCACCTCGCCCTGCTCTCACGCTTGTCACCTGTCACCTGTCCGTCTTACCCGAACGTGTCTCTTTCCTTTCGAAATCCGCAATCTGGGGGGGGGGGACGAAAAGAAAAGAAATGCACAGCACTGCAGGTCAAACATGTCGTGGGGATAGTTAACCTCGTCGGTTCTATCGCTCAGTCGACGCTGCTGCGCCGCACCTGGCTCGCACCACTCTCTTTCTCCATCTCTCTTTCTCTGTCGCGCCATCGGCAGCGTTTGTTATCGCGGCGCTCCTCGTTAGTTCATTCATTTGAAACCGACCGACCGACCGCTGGGAGAACCGGTTTGCTTGTTGCGAGGCGCGCGGCGCGCGGCGCGCGGCGCGGCTGGTGCATGTGTGTCCTGCAGTGTCTCTTTCGTGATGCGGCTCGCCAATCCTATGAGGAGCAGATTGCAGAAAGGGCGCCAGCCGACTGCATGGCAATGTGTGTGCGGGATTCGCTCGCGCTTTTCCCCGCGATGACTTACCGTCTCTCGAGCCCCTCAAGCCTTTCCCTTCTGGCCCTTCCCCGACCCGTCTCATTGCGCTTGCAGTGCCGGTGCGCTCGCGGCGGGGCGGGGGCGGGGGCAGTGCTCTCTGCGGACCGCAGCCCGCCGCCGCACCACCCGCTAACTAAAGCCCTTCGAAATGTCGAGCACCGCTATTTCGGCTCGGTGCGGTTCAGGCCAGGCCCGCCTCGCTGCTGCTGCTGCCGAGGGGAAAGCAACTATGACATTTTTGTACACCTCGTAATTCGTAAAAGTGCAGGAAATCTCAGCTAAGTTCAGAATGTAGGAAAATTTAAAAGAAAACCAGGAAAAAATCCTTTGTAAAAAAAAGGAAAATTTCAAGCAACAATTGCAAAATCAGAAAAATTTAGAAAAATAGACACAAATTTACAAATTTTGTTGTACTAAAGTCCTACTTGTTTCCGCTTGTTTCCCCCCTCGGCTGCTGCTCATCGCGGGGTGGCGGGGCGCGGCGGGGGGACAACCTTGCTCCCTTTTCTTATTCATTCACTTCATTCATTCCGATCGCTAACCTCCGACCGACCCGACTCGACCCGTCCAATTCGACCACTTGACGACGCGCGTCCTCAGATCGGCCCGTCATTTGCCTATGTTTACGTCTCCGTTCGACGTTTGTGCTTCTCGATTTTTATGACAACTCTGTTTGGCTCGCGACGGTATATTTTAACCAGCGCGGCCCCTGCTGTGCGCGGTGCGCCTGTACTCCCCCCGTGCCGGACTGTCCAACCTCTCTCCTCGTCCTCATGGTTGACGGCCGTCTCCTAACACGCGTGACTGTAGTCCTCATCACGCCCCACAGCGCGCGGGTTCAAATACCGCGACAAAGCTGTTTTCTTCTCTCTCTCTTATTTTTTTTTCTTCGCTCCCATGTACTTCGCGTTTTGGAAAGTAATATCCTCGTCCCACGCCGCGTGGCGTATATCTGACTTGTCATGCAGCGCCTCCGTCACGCGCTTTATTGTAACGCTAGGGACGAGCACGGACCCCCATATTCGCCGCGCGTGTGTGAGGAAAGGTGTGCGTGTGTGTGTGTGTGTCTGCCCAAAACAGCTAGCAGTACGCTCGCATATTCTACTTGCCTAGGCCGCCCGCGCCGCGGCCCGCAGTACCGCCTCGCCTCCTCTTCCTCTTATTCCTCCGCGAGGCCCACAAGGCCCCCTCCTCGGCGGTCCGGGCCGCGGGCGGGCTGATCGGCGGGCACGGCTCAGGGGCGATGACAGGAGAGGATAACCCTATGGGGCACACAGCAGTCATGCGCTGCGCGGACTAAAAAGACGGAAACAGCAACAGATCGGCTGGGCGGCGGCCCTGCCCGGCCCTGCCCCGCGGTCTCAAGGTCGCGCACTCCCTCCTCCTCCTCCCCCTCCTCCTCTCCCTCGCCGCGCTGCTCTCCTCCTGCCACGTCGTCACCGTCGTGGATCCCTTCGTCGGCACCGCAGCGCACCACCGCTCCGTGCCGTGCTGTGCCGTGCGGCCCGCGGCCAGTAGCCCCCCCCCCCCCCCTGCGGCCCGAGGAATAAAGCAGTAGGGTGGGTGGGGTAGGGCGGCGGCGCGAAGTGTTCTGCGAAAATGTTGCCATTCCGCGCGCGAGTTCCCCGGTCAGCCTCCCGCCGCCCCGCTCGCCTGCTGCCTGCTGAACATGTGCGAGATGTCAGAGTTCAAGAGGAACAGGGATGTCACGTATATCGCTCGGTCTGCTGCGGCGCGGTGCGCGCCGCCCTGCCCTACCCAGCCGCGCGGTACTGTACACTGCCACGTAACTCGCGCCGAGACCCGTGTGAATTACGACTTTTTTGGTGGGGAGGGGGGGGGGGAGAGTCAAGCCTCGTCCGGCTCGGCCCGGCCCGGCCCGGCTCTTGGCTGCTGCTCTGGAATGGTCAAAGACGTGACGGCGGCATTCTGGGCGGGTGGACTTCCCTCTAATTAACAGTAGGGCGTTCGAAGTGGGATGGCTGGGGCACACGCAGTCCCGCCACGCCCCGCCACGCCCCGCCCCGGACTAAGAAACTTTGACTCCGCCCTTATGCGTTCTGTATCTGTGGTGAGTGAGAGCAGAACCAGCGCGGCAGCGTGACTTCCAGCAAAGCTGGTGGCAAGAGTGATATTTTCAGACCGGCTTGACCTGGGTGGCGGCCGGCGGCCCCATGCTTTCGACACTCCCACGCATTTGGATTCCATTTGAACACATTTCTTTTCTTTTTTTTCTTTTACGACTGGTTTCGTTCCACCTTTTCTCCTAATCCTGCTCACTGCGTATTCTCTTTCTCTTCCTATCCCCTCGTCGGCCGTCGTCGTCGGGGGATCCTCTTTTATTATCACGTTTTGCTTCTCATCGTCGCGTTGCTCTTTTTCGTCGCGTCTTTCCAATGCGCCGTTTTTCTTGCCGTCATGATGGTGGACTTTGAAGGACAGGGAGGCCGAAGCCACTCCGCTCGGCGAACGTCCCTCCGCCCAATTCCTCTATTCCTCTCTGTGCCCGGCCGCGCCGCGCGCCGCGCAGCGCCTGCCTGTACCGTCAGATTGTGTTTCATTGCTGCGGGGGCGGGCCGAGCTGGACGGCTTGTCTTCTCGCTTACTTAGGCCTGTCTGGTCCCTGTGGCCCGCGCCCGTTTGATCTCCACTCGTGTCTCTAGCCGCGCTGCTGCGCGCATGTGTCCGCGCCGCCCTGCCCCACCTCACTCCGCCCCACCTCACCCCACCCCGCCCCGCCCCGCCCCGCCCCACCACCGGCACGGGCCTCCTGGTTCCTCCGTTGTTTGCACTCCACATCACGTCCCTCCTCCTCGCGGACTTGACCGCGCAGGGGCGGAGCCAGGGGTGACGAGGACCGAGGACCCGAGTACCCCACGGACTGCGGCAAACAATCTCGCGCGCGTTACTGAACACGTTGGTGTGTCGCCCGCGCTCTTCAACTTTGGCTCGCGCGTTGACTCGTGCGGAAATAATGCCGCAGAGACTTGAACGCAGCCGGTATGACTCGCGCGCCCCGCGCCCCGCGCCCCGCCGGGGTGATACGTCGAATAGTGAATTTGGGTGGCGATGTATCGCGAATCGACCCGCGTGTTCGGTTTGGTTGTTCGGGTTCGACTCGGCCGCCCTGCCGATACTCAGAAAACCTGACCCACCAGAGCTGCACGGCAGGGCGGGGCGGGGTGGGGCGGTGGTCAGACTCATTCCAACGCGTCCTTGTCGCTGCCTGTTTTACGAGGCCCGCGGCCGTTACATGCTTGCGCCCAGGGGCGAATCATTCATTAAAACCTCAAAATTCGCGCCACATGGTGGTGGTGGTGGAGTGTGAAAGAAGGGTTGCAGGAAAAAAAGGAAGATATAAACGAAAAAGAAGTAAGTGAACGAAAATGAGGCAACTTGATCAGTTCATGATAAGTTCATTACATGATACCGATGATATATGAGCGCTGAGTGGGTTATTAAGGCTCGGCCCGGTCCGAGACTGTCTGGGGGGAGCGGACCGGAGCGAGGTCCCCTAGGAGAACGTCATCGGGAGGCGCGGCGCGGAGTGGCGCAAAGACACCTCTATTTTATCTCATCTCCTCGCGTCTCCTGCTTTATTCTGTTGTACCTCTCGTGTCAGCGCATGGCAAGGTGGGAGTGGCGCTGCTGCCGCTGCAGATAATCTTGGCCGTGGGCTATTCGCACTCCATCTGTCATGCTGTCCGTCACCCCCTACGGCTGGCATGTGTGTGGGTGTGTGTGTGCGAGGAATGCTTTCTCGCTGCTGCTGCCGATAGCGCCGGAGGATGTATAGCCGCAGGATCGTCTTTTCTTCTTCTTCGTACACTGTTAAAAATACTGTAAGGAATTACGGTATGCCTCCAGTCCGTACCGTAGTTTTCGCCGTATACGGTCAGACCGTAACGTATCCTTACGGTATGGGCTGTAGGCCTACTTCATTGAGGGTGGAATGTGCTCCATCGAACTTCCCCAACATATTTGCAGGCTACGGTGTGTACCGTAGGATGAGGACCGTAGTTATAAATTGACGGCGCGCACCGTTGGCATTTACCGTAGTATTTTTTTTAACTGTGTATTTGACCTCTGATATGTTTATGTACTATTTTAAAAAAAAAGATGTGACAAAAAAGGTAGCTTTTTGCTGATGGGGTGTGATGGGTCACGTGCACCACGCCTATGATGAGTACAGCAGCACCGTGCAGTGCAGACGTCGTGTTTCGCAGTCTTACTACATCGCCGTGCGCGCGAGAGAGAGAGGAAAGAAAACCGCAGAAAACATACCGACTATCTCCTATAAATATCGGTGCTCTGGGTGGGGCGCGGCGGCGGGGCGGAGGCATGTCCGGCCCCGAGGGGAATTCACCGCACGTAAGGGACACACAATGGGAGGGTACAGCACCGGTGCAGCGTGGACACCGCCCCGCCCCGCCCCGCCCCGCCCCGCCCCGCCCCGCTCCGCCCCGCCCCGCCCACGAGCGCGCGCGCCGCGCATAAGATGTTAACTGTGCGAAATAGCGCTTTAGCCGGCGCCCTGCCCACGCGCGCGGGTGTTCCGGCCCCAGCGGGCACCGTCAGCAAAATCATCGGGCCGACGCGCGCGAACAAACAGTGATCGTCGTCGTAATGGTAATAATAACAATCTTCGTCTTTGTCTTTCCTCTGGAGCATTATTATTCTTATTATAACCGTAGCATAATAATTATTATTATTGTCGTTGCAACGAGCCCTTGTGTTGACGTGGACCTCCGCGTGTTATCTGGTACCCGTCCCGCCGCTGCGCTGGGGTGAGCGCGAAGGCTGGCGATAAGCGCGGTGCAGAAGTGCCGGCGCGGCGCTTGCTGATTTTATACCTAATTTAAATAAATGTCAGATTTTGTTTTTCTTAATTTTGTTATCACCTATAGGAGTTGAAGAAATTTATCAGATGTCTTTAGCTTCTTAACTGTTTAGACGCTTAATGACTCCTGTCGGTGACAAACCCCCGCAAACCCCCAAGTATACCATACGTTTATTTCTTTCGTTATTTTTTTTTTTTTAATTTTTTTCTGTAATACGTCCTCTTTACTTGGGCATTTTGTATAATGACGCTGGGAGAGAACGACCCAGCCCAGCCCGGCAGTGGTGCTGGTACTGCGTGGTCGTGGTGGGCGTTTATTACTCGCGGATGCCATTACGCCCCAACGAGGATGCTGATTTGTTCGCGGTTCGTGCGCGGCGTGGCGTGGCGCGGCATGGCGCGCTATGCGCAGGGTGGAGGTCCCGGCGTATGAATCAATCTCCCGCCGGCCGCGACGCCTCGGCCGCGACTCTGATGCAACCCGGCCCGGGCCGGTCCGCTCCCTCCTGACCCCCGCCACCCCACCCGGCCTCACCTCACCCCACCCCACCCCGCCCCGCCCCGCCCCGCCCCGCGGTGCAGTCAGTCTGACTCATTATTGTTGCTGCAAAAGGCAGATCAGGGCTGGCCTTTCGGATGACATGGTATCACTCACTCAGCCGGACTCAGCCAGCCCGGTTGACGCCGCCGAGGATCGGATAGGGTTCGATTTCCCGCGCCCGTAATCAATCATGTGTTTTTGTATTGGGAAAGGGCATTGGGGAAAGGCGTATCAAGTTTAGATAAATAAAACAAACACAAAAAATAATAATATTGGATAATCTTTGGGCAGAGTAGAAGGCGGTAAGAAAACGTGTGTTGGCGCCCCGAGAATTACATGCGTCGCTCCCGTGTTCCGCGGATTTCCGCTAAAATGAAAATGATTCAGTCCCGCTCGGCGCCGCCTCTCTTCTCCCTCGCCGTCATAAACTCTCCGCGAGGCGCCGATGAATCAGAAGAGATTATCTTTAGCACTGATGTCTGCTTACTGTCACGGAAAGACAATTCGCCAACTACTCAGCACCTGCCGGATTAATATTTCCTTAAAAAATTATAAATGCGAAAAAATTCAGTTGCTTTTTGTTTTTATTATGTTATTTTTTGCTCTAAGACTGGAGCTGCATGCTCCGGTGATTTCTCTGGGCGGTGCTTGAACTCGTGATCGGCACGTGTCAGGCCGGGACCGGACGGGACGGACTGTGGGCTGCTAGGTTATCACCCTCGCAGGTCGAGCAGATCAGGACCGGGGCTGTTTTATAGCCGATGACGATGACGAGCACCCGTATATCCGCGCGGGTGCCCGCGTGGCCAGCATGCATGAGGGCCCTTGCGTGCAAAAATAAAACGCGCGAAATACCTATTTTGCGTTATTTGCGCTTCGCGGAAGGTAGATAGATGTAATGTGCAAAGAGGTGTGAAGAAGTCTTGCTATATGGGTGCGCGCCTTAGCCGTGGACAAACGTTAAAACACTCACACACACACGCACACACAGCGCGCTGCGCTCACTCTCACGCTGTTCTGTGTGCGCGCGCGCGGTGGTGGCGCTTTGCTCTGCCAATTTAAGCTCTCTCTCTCTCTCTGTCTCTCTCTCTCACTCGCTCTCGCTCGCTCGCGCCCGCGGTTGCCATTCTGACAGCGTTGTGACGAGACAATGTGTGATGAGTCCTTACGAGTGCGGCGCGGAGGACTCGGTGTGCGCCCGCCCGTCCCCAGGGCGTCCTTCAACCAGAATAATATTTATTGGTCGCGATATGCAGACAAATGGCGCCGGCCGGCCGGCCAGCCCGCGGGCCCCGCGGCCTTGCTCCACGTACTGGACAAAGAGGCTTTTCATTGTCATTACCACCACAGCTCTGGCTCGCGGGACGGGACGGGCTAGTGTCTGTTCGTTGGTCCGTATCGGCCGGTCAGTCTGTCTGTCTGTTCGTTAGTACGACCGTCTGTCCGTCAGCGCGAGTTTATTTCAGCGGACGCCGAATCCGCATTGACGGTGGCGTCGGACGCGACCGCGTCTATCAAGACGCGCCCCGCCGACTGATTCAGAAGAAGATCGCTCACGTACCTCCGTCCTTGTAGCACTTCTGGTGGTGCCCCATGTCGGGGATGGGAGCAGGGGTCGGGAACTTACAGGATAAAAGCTAACATAAAATTTAAAGTTATAACAATGTCTTTTTAAACTGTCAGCCGCCTTCTTTGAAGTTACACTTTAACAAGTATTATTTAATGTTACATTTTAATTTTAAATATTAGTTCCCCTAAAATTTGGTGTGCGCGCAGACTGCCTGCCCTGATCATTCAACTTTAATATTTATTTGTTTTTTATTGCTTATTTAAAATCTTTAAAATAACATTTACTATTTGTTACATTGTTAAAACTCATTTTGTAAATTAACATGAAATATCTGTGAATTTGGTCTACGATCTGACTGTGAATTTACTTTTCATTCATGTTCATTTACAAAAGAATTCTGTAACTTACAAAAGATTTCCTTAACTGTACAACCTTTATAGTGTTGTTTCGCGAATTTTCTTGTTAATCTTCTAAGTTTTTCATCAAACTACAGGAAAAATCTGTTTACCGATTTCACAGCGAAACCTGTAAATTTGTTTCTCATTTTCTTTTTTTACAACCAATTTTAACAGTGTACGTGCTAATATTTGTTATGTTAAAAGGTATGTTAAGTTACGAACTCCTGGATGGGAGGGCCTCGTGAGTGCAACAAAGACGGATGTGCGATGGCGCGATCTTCGAAATCACACGGCAGGGGCAGGGGGGCAGGGCCGACCCGTGCGTGCGTACGTACATTGGGCGTGGCGTGCCTCGCTCTGTCCTGCTCTTGTGTCCAAACGACCTCTCATTCTGTTCCGCGAGCCGATTTGTGAACGCGCCGCGTGGTGTGGTGTGTCCCGCGTCCACCCGCTTTGCCGAGTATTCTTATTTGACGGTCGCAGGCCACGGCCACCGCAGAGCGGCCACGCGACCGTTTTTATGCGCGTGTGATTCATTCCTATTTTCGGCGCACTTATTCGGATGAATGAGTATAGAGAGCAGGGGAAAAATGTAAACCGCAAAAATAGAAAATTGTGAAAGCACTCCCCCCCCCCCCTCCCCGGGCAGGGCAGCAGCAGACATCTTTCAGGATGGACGTATTTTTGGAGTGCGCCCCGGCCGGCTTGGCCCGGCCCGGCCCGGCCCGGCCCTGCCCCTCCACACCTGCGCGCTGACGGGACGGCAGCAGCAGCAGCTCCTCCCCGAGCACACAAAGATCCCCTCTGTGGCGGCCAATTAAAATGCAAGGGGTAAAAATAAGGGCGCGATGAAGGGAGCAGACCTCGGAGTAGCCGCAGCAGCCGGGGTCCGAGGTCCGACCCCACGGTGCGGGAGCGGGTCGGGTCGGGTTGTGTTGGGTTTCGGGTCAGATCGGATAGGGCTGGGGTTAGGTAGGGCGAGGGGGAGGGTCACTTTGAAAAATTAGTGTACGGCACCAAACAATAATTACAAACAATTTAAAAAAATCAAATCTAGAAGAAAAATACAAGAAAATTCAGAAAAATTGAGAAAAAATGACGAAGAAACTGAAATAAAATTTTAAACATTCAGAAATGGGTTTAAAATATAGTTTTTCAAAAAGTGGCAGAAATTTTCCTGAAAATTAAAAGCAAAAAAAAAGAAAAGATCAATTAAAATTGTTTGAGTGATCCCTCCCTTGGGATGGCAGGGCGTTGTGCCGCGGTGTGACGACGCGCAGCCTCCTCCCACCTCACCCACCTCACCCCGTCTCGTCACGCTTTGGAACCTCCTCTCCTCGCCGACAGGTTTCGGGTCCCGACCGGACCGGACCGCAGCCTGGCGCGCGGCGGCAACTGGGTGCGGCTCTTCTCGCCGGCCTCGGAGCACGTGCGCGCGCTCAGGGCCTCCTCTTGTAGAGCAGCAGCAGCTACCACCGCCACCACTAAACAACTACTACTACTACCGTGCCGTTCATTAATCTCAATTCCGTGCCGCTCGCAGTAGGAGGCTATGGTGGTCCCGCCCCACCGCCCACCCCGCCACGCCCCCGCCACGCCCCACCTCACCCCGCCCCGCCCCACCTCACCTCACCCCGCCCCGCACCAGTGGAGCTTTAGCCGCGATTTGGGAAAGGATTCCTCTGGTGCTCGCCGCGGGGCACCGCGGGTCGGGCCGGTCCAGTCGCCGGGCGTGACCTTGAACGAGTGCACCTCTCGCGTCCCACTGGATCCCGCGCGGCACGGTCGTTTCGGAGGAAAAAGAAGATGCTGCGATTTGCATGTTCCTATAAATTTGACACGACTTTGGACGTCTTCCACTGCTCTCTAGGTTGTGGGAAATTGTAGAGCCATCTGCCGATTTTATTTTCATTTTGTGCGTGGGCCTTACGGACACTGGTATTGAACCGCTGATGATTACCCTCCATCTGGAGGCGATTCAATGCCCTGTTTCCATCTGCGGCCCGCCTGCATAATGCAGGTGCGCATACAGCTTCTGGATGGGAGGAGGCCCGTGACCGCGACAGGTGCTAAATTTAAACTTTGTACAGTCGGTCGCGAGGACGGGGACGGCCCTGTCGCGATAACAGAGCAGGACGCGGCAGGAAGTGCACCGTCCGTAGCAGGACTGCATGCTCATTGCGTATGCGTGCGGGGGAAGCAGGACGCCGCTGGGCCGCCCGCTCCCCGCGACCTGTTGCTGCTGCCGCAGGCTCCTGCTGGGTGGGTGCACCGCGACCGGGCCATGTGCCCCGCCCAGCTGCAGGCGGTGCAGTGCACCCGACCTGAACCGCGGCCGAAAACTGATTCGATCGCAGCACGATGACTGGAGAGACGCAGCTCCGCGCTCTTTTTATTTTGGATGCGGTGGTGTGACAATTATTACTCGACGGGGAAGCAACTCTGATGTTATATTCAATTAAGCTCCGATGATATGTGAGGGCGTAAGCGTAATCGAAAGCGTAAGCGTAAAAGCATGGCGGCCTAACCTTATCTTGGCACATATTTTGTTTGCACGGGCGCTAAAAAGCATTTTCTCGCGTTGTCATACATTCGAACTATGCTGTAGTCATAATGTGACAATTTTCAAGGAAGTTTATCACAAAATATGTGCCGAGAGAAGGTTAGGCCGCCACGCTTTTGCGCTTACGCTTTCGTTTACACTTGGGCTGTGAAGCGGAAGAAGGGTGTAAGTTGACTTATACCCAAAATGAGATTTCTATGGCATATTACAGTACATTAAAGTCTGCTTGTGTCTACCAAATATTATGGGGATATCTCCCATAGAATGAGAGATATAGGGGTTTGTAAAAAGAGATAAGTTGACATAACTTGTTTTGTACCGTAATTATCATGACCCAAAAGGGGGTAAGTTGACTTACCTCCAAATTCATAAAATTTCAACAGAAGCAAAAGGAGTTAAGTAGACTTGACTCTTAATGTAGCATGATATCAGAAAAGTTTAGTTGACTTTTACCCTTTTGCACAAAAAATACAAGCACATTTCTTATGAATTCGAACGCAATACTAAATGGCTGAGTTTTAGATTACAAGTTGACGGAAGTAGTTTTTTTATGGTTTTAATTTCTGGAAAACTGCCGGAGTCCCATATTATGTTAAAGTTTAAAATAATTAATATGACTTATCCCCTTATGCAACTAATGCATTTAGAGTTAAGTCGACTTAACTCTTTTTGTCAATTTTCCAATGACTTGACTCCAAATTCTTATCCCGTCAAAAGAGTTAAGTTGACTAATGTCCATAAGTTTACGTTGGCAAAAGGAGTCAAGTCTTAAATCTCAGTAACGGAGCATGATATTGAAAAACTTCAAAGTGGCAGTAATATCCTACATGAAAGCACATCCCATTTACATCATAACATTTTTTAAAAATTAATTGTGAATAGTTTTTTTGATTTCCTGAAAAGTATGGGTTTTGGACTTATCCCCTTCTTCCGCTTCACAGCCCACTTACGCTCTCGCATATCGGAGCTTATGAAACTTTTGTTCACTCGTAATTCAGAAAAATTAAAACAAAAAATGCAGAAAATTTAAGAAAAGCTTAGGGAAGTTTAGGAAAGTTAAAGAAAAAGTAAACAAAATTTGCAAGCAAAAAATAAAACAAAACAAAAAAAAATAATCAGAAAAATCAGAAAAATTCACAAAAATTTATTAAACTTGTACACTAAAATTCAGAGGTTGTTTCCCCCTTGCAATGACTTAGACCGCGAGGAAGTACTCGTTCACTTGTCGTCGTCGTGTCAATAGATTAAGCGTCCTCCTGGACTGGCCGTCCTCATATAGGCGTGGCGTGGCGGCACCAGCATCAGCAGGCCGCGCCACGCTGCGCCACTCCAGCCTACCGCTAAAACCGCCTATGACATCACCGCTTTGGTCCGCGCGCTGCTCGCTCGCCTCGACGCTGCTGCTGCTGCTGCTGCTGCTGCTCCACTCGCGGCCGGCCGGCTAGCCTGGCCCCGCGACACACTGCCAGTGCCGGCCCAAGTGTGTGAATGTAGCTCACGTGTGCTGCAATATATAGGTGTGGGTGAATACCCTTTTCTTTCACTCGAGGGGGCGACCACTCCCCTTAAATGTGTACACATGATTCCTGTTATGATTGATTCCCAATGATTCCCATCCATATCTTTTCATTTCTAACTGTTTATAGCGACATAAAACGCTAATTCCGGCTAATCATAACTGATTCCAGGTGTTTCCTGCTTTGTTGTATTGGTTTTCATTGATTTCCCTTATTTTTTTTATGATGGTGATTCCCAGGCTTGTGCACACATGATTCCCATTATTGTCGCCCCCTCGCGTTCACTTAACCAAGGAAATTTTAATTTATGAAAATTCACAACGGTGCCGATATTCACCTTTTTATTTTTTATTTTTTGTTGTTGCGAGAAATATCAAGGCTGATGAGTAAATGATTTGTATGATTAAATAACATGGAAAACAATCCCGTCCTGGTTTTCAAGACGCCAAGATTTTCTCATGGAAAAGTCTTAGTTTTTCCAAAACTACTTGAAATCCAGGACTTAGTTTTTGCCGTGAACCAAATGACTGAATGGATGAATGAAAGAGTCGTGCGGGGGTGCGATCGGTATGCTGGAGGCCCTCCCCCCTCCCCCCCCGCTACACCCCCCTCCCTCCCTCCCCGCGCGGCGCTGTATTGACTGCATGCAGGCACGCCATGGGGCGGCAGCTGCTGCAGCATTGTCCTGATGAGGCGCCGTGGGCGTCGCGGCGCCGCGCCGGCCGGCCCTGCGGGGAGTAGAGGGCGCCATCGCCCCGGCCCGTACTGATTGTACTAGTCTCTGATCTGACGGGGTCAAAACTTATCATTCAGTGCTGATGTTTATTTTCTTAAACGCTTCTTCATCATTAGCGCCAATAAGCCTCTCCCTTAGCAGTTTTCGAAAAAAAATAATAATAATATTTTGACCTTTAGACTTAACCGGTGCTAAATATTATTTTATTATTTTTTTTAAAAAAGAAGGTAGTGCTGTTAAAAAGTCCACCATAAACTCGCGTCATTGGTTCCGCTCTTTTACGACCAAAAGGCACCCAGAGAGCTCTGCTATCCGTTCACTCCTCTCTCTCTCTCTCTCTCCCTCCCTCACGCCCGCCATACTGTACGCTCCCACCCGGCGCGGCGGCCCCTCCTCCGGCAGCAGCTTCAGGCCCGCCCCGCCCCGCCCCGCCATCTCCAGCACGATGCGCGGTGCTCAATCTTTTGGCCGGGCGGGGCCGGGCGGGGCCGGGCGGGGCCGGGCGGGGCCGGGCTCACCTCACCGCCGTCCTTGGAGCTCTTACACGCGAGAGGGACGCGGGGCGGGACGGCAGGCGAGGTGCGAGGTATTGGCCCGCCTTGTCTCTCGAGCGCCGAGTCTGCATGGCAGCATAAGCCCCGATCTGGACTGGTCGCTAGGGCCTCTATGGAGAACGCTGACCGGAGGACAGGTATATATATCATGTCTTTATCGATAGCTGGGGCTTCTTCGTCTTGTGCGGGCGACTCGTTTGTGCTGCTGTATAACGGAGTGAGGGGAGGATCGAGAGTTTATGAGGAAAGGGGTGGGGGTGGGGCGGTGAGGCAGACCGAGGGGCGGCCAACTCGAAAAAAACGTGTACACAGAAATACCTGTGTATTTCTAGAAATACACTAAAAATACAAGGAAATACTCTACAATACACAGAAATACATAGAAATACTCCACAAAAATACGAGAAAAATACCGAAAAATACATTAGAAATACAAGAAATACAAGGCAAGTGTACACAGAAATACATGAGTTGGCCGCCCCTTGAGGCAGACAGGGGACTTTGCCATTCCGTAAAAGGCAGCATCGCATCGCATACCGCTGCTGCTGCTGCTGCTGCTGCTACAAGCGTTCAAGTCACTCCCCCGTCGTGTTCAATAGACTCTATCTCAGTGCGGGTCGGGGCAGGGCAGGGCAGGAGGGCGTGCTGTGTGTGTGTGCTGCCGGCCAGCGCAGCAGCAGCAGTGGAGCGAGGAGCTCGCGGCGGCGGCTGGCCCGGCGGTGCGGTGCTGCGCGGCGTGGCCTGCCCCCCGCGCCGGGCCCGGCTCACTGCTCACTGCTCGCACTGGCGGCCAGTTGCCGACTGGGCCCCGCACGGATCGCGTCACCGCCGCTGCTCCTCCCATGCTGTGCCGGCTGCGCCCAGCACGCGGTCGTGTGACGCCTGCCGCCCCGCCCCGAGCAGGTCTGAGACTGGAATACCGCGCGCGATTCCTTCTCGTCATCAGACCCGGGGGCACCCCGACCCGCCCACCCGCGCGCGGCCCCGCCCCGACCCGAACCGACCCTACCCGCGACCCGACCTGTCCGAAGACCCCGCCCCCTCGCCGCCGCGCCGACCCGCGCCGACCCGCGACCGCCAAAGTGCAGTGTGTGCCGCGACCGTCGCGCCGTCTCGGAGTCTGCGAGGAGGCCCCGCGAGGCCCACCCGGGGGAGCGGGAGTGCGCGTCCGACAGCGTGTGTGTGACAAGTGTGACAAGTGTGACAAGTGTGACAAGTGTGACAAGTGTGACAAGTGATTGTGGTGTGTTTGCTCATCTGTCGGATACCTGTCGCAGCCACTGCGGCGAAGCCTCGTATTTGCTCCCTGCGCCCTGAGCCGTAGAGTAGACCTGGTACGTGATGTGACACTACAGTGCCCCAGGTCGGCATGGGTAGCGTAAGCCACTGCGGATGGCTTGTGGATGTCACACATTTGTTGGTGTGTGAATATTCATTTGAGCACTTGTCCATTCAAGTTTGCGAAATTCCACTCTTTTATCTGTGTTCAAGTTTACGAATGAAAAATTCGGGGAAGCTACAAGTGTCCGATGCTCACAGAATTAGATTCCTTAGTCTGTCATACGGAAAAAACGAACGTTTTTTATGGCGTAATCGGTACTTAAACCCGCTTCAGACATCGCAAGGAGGTTGATGACGAGTGCCCCGCCACGCCCCGCCGCTGTGCATCTACGGCGCTCTGATTAGGTGTGCGGCCTCCTTACTCGTTCGCATCCTCCTGTGCGATAATATTTAGTACAGTATAATACCGGCAAAACAAACTGGCTACTAGTGTTCCTCGTGTTGCTTATAGTCATAGGGTTGTTTGTAAGATTTAAAACAAAAAATAATATATATTTATTTAAAAATTTTATTTTGAATGCTGTCCAAATTTTTCAACGTCGTGACCGCGGCGTGTTCGGCCCTGACTGCGGGCGTCCGTCACCGTGTGATGGATTAGGCCCCGCCGCCTTTTATGCCTCCTGCTTCTCTACGGCCAGATCATCAGCCGCGTTTATTTATGACCATTTTATTTTCACTTTTTTTTTTTTTGCCAGACGCATCAAGTCTGTCTTAGTTCATTCTATCGTATTGACCCATTGCTTGCAAAAAATATTTTGCATTCCACTGGTCGCTGTGGTAATAACATAATTGGTGGTTCAGTAGCGCCGCGCCTCCATGTATGTGTGCGCAGCTCAACCCGTACTCGCTTTAAAACTCAAACTGATCTCGGCGCGGCTCGATGCGGATTAATTTGCTATACATCACATTACGTGTTGCGGCTGTTATTCCCGCAGCCGGCCCCGCCGCCGCCCCGCCTGTTTATCACAGACTAGCATCGCTTTTCCGAATAGTCTTGAGATCTCCTCTCCTCGCTCGACCCCGTTCCCTTCGTGACATCTACGCTTATCTGCATGACACGGGCCGGCGGGGCGGGCGGGCGAGGCCGAGGGGCCGAGTAGAGATTGAGCCGGCCGGCCACGCATCAGTACAAATCAGTACTTGGGGCCCGCACTCTCTTACTCGCTCGACTCTCCTTAAAAGTTTTCTCTTTTTCACCATTTCTTGCTCACTGGGGTGCTCCTTCCCCGCCACCCCACTGGAGCGTCTGCTGCTTCCTCCAGTCTCTCCCAGCTGCCGTGTCGTATGGCAAGGCGCGGACAGGAAACACGGCAGGCCGTCGTGACAACATCCCGGGCAAAGAGAGGAAAGTTGGCAGTGCGTGTTGGAATACACTGGGCCTCCTTATACCATCGCCCGTGCGACACCCTTTGGCTCTGCAAGGCATCTCTCCACCGGTCTGTTTCCCACACAACGAAAAGGAAAGCGAGGAAAAGACTGTAAAGCCGAACTTTTTTCCTAGTCCTCTGACACCCTGTGTTTAAGAAAAAACCTAGTGTGCATAGCTGTATGTTTCGCACACCCGATGCGTGTGAAGTGAATGGCGGGGCAGTCCCGACAGCCGGTCGGTACAGTAGGCTTGCCGCCGGCCAGCCCGCCCGCGGCGCCCAGCCCAGCCCAGACTGGCTATTGGTGTCCGATCATATAGGGGCCAGGGGCCGTGCACAGAATACGCCATACATTTTTTTTCGGAGTTTATTTCGGCCTGCCGTGGGCGTTAAATATTTTTTGCGCGGCGGGGGTGTTCAATCTTTGTGTTAAGTCACATTTGGTCGGGTCATCCTGGCCCGCTGACCCACCTCGGCCCCGAGCGGCCTGTCCAGACACACCCGCCTGATTGGGCACTTCCTATGCGTCCGGCTCTGAGTGAGAGGAAGGATTTTGCCAGAGAGAGAGGGGGGGGGGCTAGAGCGAGACAGAAAAGTGTAGGTAGGGGTTACTCTCTTCAGAACCTGTTGACGCGGGCCAAAGCGCCATACTCCGTGCCTGTAGGCGAGCCGTCGCCGTGCATGGCTCTGTCTTGGCGTGGCATGGGGTGGCGTGGCGTGGTGTGGAAGGCCAAGGCACCTCGCGAAAGGCTCACCGCGCGCGCCGTGTAAGCCCCGCGCAGCCTCGCCTTAAGAAGCGCCCAGGAGTGTGCGTACCCTGCTGCCAACAAGATTTTTCTTTGACGTTGTTTTTATTTCTTATATTCGCCTCTATTCCTCTGCTCTTCCGCTCTCGGATCGTGCACATTTGTTCTGTACGCTCTCCTGATGCCGCTTTCAAGACTATGCGGGGCTTGAATTCTGACTTTGTCATACGGTGATTTATTTGCCATGTGCTTGGTTGCTATGCTGTTCGCAAAGTACCCTTTCGCCTCGCTTGGCGACGTATAGGACCTTAGTAATTTTAATAATTATAGCATAGTCCGACGGGCCGAACGGTGGCCGAGGCGTTGGATCCGCTTATCAGCGGACGGGGCGGTCGGAGCGGGCCACGGACGCGCGTTATTATTCGCGAACGTGAATCCCACACGGGTTTTACATTAATATTATAAAAATATTTTTTCCTCTATCTCCCTGATGTTTTTATCCCTGCCTCATAAAGTCGCGCGGGCGTTCAGATAAAAGAACCAACCGGCAGTCTTCTGGAAACTGAATTTTTTTGTGGTCAGAAACAGAGAGGACGTGAGAAAGAGAGAGATAGAAAGAAGGTGAATGAGAGCGACACGAAAAATGGGAAGTGAATGGTGAGGGGGCGACATGAGATGCGTGAGTGAGACAACACGGGATCAAGTTTGGCCGGATCGATTTTGAGACGCTCTCGCCGTGATGAGCATTGACAGGAAATCCATTCTGTTACCTTGTGCCTCTCTCTTCTTTTCTCTCTTTATCTCTCTCCCTCTCCTCTCTTGCTCTTCCCCGTCCCCGCTCCCTCACCTCACTCAGCACGGCAGCACGGCACCTTCCTTCCCGTCTTCTTTCGATAGCGCCCCGAGAGAGCAGCCCAGCAGTTAGGCAACCCCTCGGAGCAGGCGCGCGCGTGTGTTCGTGTTGCCTACCCTCCCGGCTGACTGAGCGCGGTGACCTACCTAACCTACCTACTCACTGCTGCGCACGTGCGCACCGCGGGGATGCTCTTCTGGTGGGGCTGCAGCAGGGCAGGGCAGGGTAGGGCCGCGCTCGGTACTCGGTGGCGCAGTGCGTCCCCGCTGGGCTGGGCTGAGCTGAGCCGAGCCACATGGGGTTACTGCAGATTATGATCGGACTCCCCTTCTCTCTATACCCCTCGCTGCAGCAGTAAAGCAACGAAAATAGACCCGGCTGATCGGGGCAGCGGAAGGCGCTTCCGGGGGCCTCGGTCAAGTTTGCGCCCGCGCTCCTCCTCCTCCTCCTCCGTCTCCTCCATCTCCTCCATCTCCTCCTCCTTCTCCCTCTCCTTTACCTCCTTCGAAGAATGTTTCTCCTCTCTGAGGCTACCGGCGGCGGCGGGTACTTTACCCCGATGAGGGACGACCAGATGAAGAAGCCCGAGACTCGCGGTGCGCTGAATGTGTTACTATTTGTGAGGCCAGTCCGGGGCGGGGTGGTCCTGCTGTCCCCGCGCACACCGCCTCACCCCGCCTCACCCCGCCTCACCCCGCCTCACCCCGCCATGCGGCCGCTGACGGCTGTAGACTGATTCAGAAAAGCGCTCTCCTCGTTCTCTCTCTCTCTCTCTCTCTCTCTCTCTCTCTCTCTCTCGCTCGCTCGCTCGCTCGCTCTCTCGCACCTATACAGCGTAGGCAATGCGTGCGAGAGAGACAGGGCAAGGAGAGTGCTTTTCTGAATCAGTCTGCTGGTCGCCTGCTCGGAGAGCTGCTGCTGCCGCCGCCACGCATCACGCGTTTGAATGGGCGGCGCGGCACGGCTAGGTGGTGAGCGAGTCTCTATGGGGCGGCGCAGGCGGCGGGGTAACGGGTGGTGACAGCGAAAGGAGTGTGAGGCGGCAGGAGGGGAAGGACGTCAAAAATAGGCGCAGGATTTAAGTGAAAGTGAAAGCATGCATGTTTTATTTTATTAATATTTCAAGGATTTTTTTAATTGTTCTGTCCTTGATTTTTTTTTCTTAGAAGTAACTTACAAAGTGTTTTCTGAGCCGCGTTTTCTGTAACTCTAATTTAAACCAGCAGTGCTCTTTAGTATGTCCATAAAATACTCCCTTGCTGTTCGCTTTTCTCTAATGTGTGTCCAAATTACCCGGCGGCGGCGGCGGCGGCCGCGTCCTCGCCTTTGTCCGCCACTGCCACGGACATCGTAAAGCTCAGGGTCGCTCCAGTGGGCCGCTCGACTCCGGCCCGGCCCGGCCCGGCCCGGCCAGGCGCCGCCCACCGGCCTGGCCCGCCCGGGATGAACGCGTCCTTGCGCTCATCGACAAAAAAAAATTCTTTGCCAGGCACAATACTTCAGTTGAATGCTCCCGATTCTACTCGTATAAATGGCTTCCAAAATTTGGGCTTCAGGAGTAGAACTGCGAGCATTGAACGACATAGTTTAGCCTTTTAGTACAAATTTTCCCCAGTACTATATAGAGAACGCGCAAACCGAACTTTGGCAGGGGGGTGGGGGAGCTATGTAACCAAAACAGAATTTTAATATTTTCTTCAAATCTTTCCACTGATTTATCTTTACACCTTGGCGTAAATTTGTCATATCTTCTACGAGTAGGAAGATGCAAAGTATACTACCGCCATTTTTTGTTCTTTTTTTTTCGGTAACTTTATACGTCTGGGAGCGGTCGTATTTCGGCCACACTTCTACGGGCGAGGGTGTACAGGACAGACCTCGCGGACTCTCCCATCGCGGACTCTCGCGGGGCCCCACCGCGCCCCACCACGCCACGCCATGCTGTGCTCGCTCGGCTCATTCACGTGTCGTAAACTTTGGAGACCCGCGGAGCGCCGCCGCGCCTGCGCCTCTAGCCAAGGCGAGCCGGTCGCTCACTACACGGCCGCCACAGGCATCGTAGACACACTAGACACCGTCCCGGCCGGCTCCATCGCGCGCCGCGCGTTAAATATTATCGTTTCGAGCAAGGCGAGCTCAGTTTTTTAAAAGCTCTAGAAAAATGCATAATCTGTGTTTTTGGGGCGGTGCCGGCGCGCGCGCGGTGATCTTGCTGCTTTCGCGTGCGCGGCCGGAGGAGGAGGTGGTCCGCCCGGGCCCGCCTCGGGGAAGGACAAGGACGCCTCGCCGAGAAGGACGCCTCCTCGGCCTGACCGTGAGGCACTCGTGTGAGCGGTACGAAGGGGACCTCGCCGTGAGGTGCGCGACGTGTCAATCAGCGGGGCGGGGCGGGGTTGTACCAGTTGTACCGGCGCCTGTATACTCTGTCCATTCATTCATTTTCACGTCAGATCCGATTACGTTGTCGTGGTCTACTTTTCACCGAAAATTCGGGTGAATAGATATATATATAGTTCGTCCGTGTGCAAGTGGAGAGGACGCATCCGGCAGCCGCGCTTCTCTCGTGAATGTGTGCCCGCGGGCGTTGGTGCTTTCAGTGCGCGCCTCTCTCTCTCTCTCTCTCTCTCTCTCTCTCTCTCTCTCTCTCTCTCTCTCTCTCTCTCTCTCTCTCTCTCTCTCTCTCTCTCTCTCTCTGTGCATCGGCCTGGGTGGCCGCACAGCGCCCTTGACACGGTGGGTATTGGACGGATGGCGTGGTTGGGCGGGGCGGGGCGGGGCTGGGCGGCTCTTACTCATGATGCAGATTATACATCGCTTTCCACTCGCGGCGCTGCGAGCTTGAACCGCCCGCCCCGCATATTTCACGCTTTTTACGGGCGATGAAGCTTATTGGCGCGCGAGTTTTGCGCGGACTTGCGGCGCGGGTTGCAGTGGAGGAGAGAGCGTCCATATGGATGCATGCTGCAATGTTGCACTTTTATTGATAACCAGTTTTCATCCTCGCGATCACGAAAAGCGGGTATATTTTAGACTTTACGTCAGGCTTCGGGCGAAATGTTGCGCGTTCTCCTCCTTGTGTTCAATTTACTTTATTTTCGAGCTTCCCCGGTGAAGATAATTTTCAGTTTAAGGCCTTGACTCGCCGAGGAGGGGATCCTATACTAGCAAACACCGACGCCTGCAATGCCACCTGGGCTTCTGGCACGTTGGAGTAGGTTGAGGGAGGACGTCTTGTGAATGAGAAATAATTTGTCGCCTTGTCATACGCCACACACAGACACACACAGACACACACACACCACATGTGTATGGCTGTCTCCTCTAGCTTTAGCTGCTCAAGGTGTTTATTTTTCCCGTTTCGTCTCGTGTTTTTTTTCTCCGTGGTCAGTTCTGCGCTGCTGCGCCATACGCCTCGCTCGCCCGCCTGGCGCCGCGCCGGCCGCGGTCCAGACCGTCTCCCTGAGTGTCAAAGTGTATCCGTACACCCTGAGGCGTTACTAAACAGACGGACCCTCTCCTCTACATAGAGCAGGGGAATCACTCGACCACTCATTCAAAATTATTTATTTTGACTCGATTTTTGTTACTTTTTTTTAATTTTCAAGAGAATTGGCAGTGTCTGTCAGTTTTGATAAATTTCGATTATCCCCGCATTATTTCGGACTTATTTCATTTGTTTTTAGTTCATTTGCTCTCGATTTTTCGGATTTTTCTGTAACCGTCTTTTTTTTGCTTTTATTCTGATTTTTTTTTTTTATTTTTAAATGATTTTTTTGGGGGTGGGGATGGGGGGCGTACGATGAGTTTTCGAAGTGATCCCCTTCGCGCTCGACACACACTGTGCAGTCACACACGGTGCTGGTCAGGTCTCGAGTGTGGGCTTCCCTACGCGGCCTGGGTATATATGGGTGTAAGCCGGGCTGGTGGGCAGGGCCGGGCCGCCGGGCAGGGCAGGGCAGGGCTGGGCAGCGCAGGGCAGCGCCCCCCGACCCCACCAAGTGGCTCCTTTGGTACGCCGGAAGACGCGCGTCGTGCCAGAGCAGCCACACAGATCGCGCTGCTCGGGACGCGCCGCCCACAGTGCGCGCGGTTAGCTTTCGAGAGCGAGAGAGAGAGGCACAGTCCGAGGGGCGGCGAGAGTGTGAGAGAGATAACACGAGTATGTATAGAAGTAGTGAACGCGCCTGTACAACAGTGTGTGCGTCTGTTTAGTCCGCGGCGGGGCCGGGCCGGGCTAGGCCGGGCCGGACAGCGCTTCCGCTCTGCGTCTTTCTCTCCGCGCCCGCTCGTTGCGCGGGCCGGGCCGGGCCGGGGCGCAAGCGGTAGCACCAATTTTCTTTCTTCCCGTTAAAACGACCGCCGTGTCTTACTTGGAATGATTTGACATCGCAAATATCTGATTGCTTATAGGGTCGACTCAAGGGGCGGCCAACTCATGTATTTCTGTGTACACTTGCCTTGTATTTCTTGTATTTCTAATGCATTTTTCGGTATTTTTCTCGTATTTTTGTTGAGTATTTCTTTGTATTTCTGTGTATTGTAGAGTATGTATTTCCTTGTATTTTTAGTGTATTTCAAGAAATACACAGGTATTTCTGTGTACTCGTTTTAATCGAGTTGGCCGCCCCTCAGGTCGACTGCCAAACTCGAAAAAAACGTGTATGTTAAAATACACGTGTTTTTTTTTAAGAAAATTCAAGAAATACACGAAAGTACAAGTAAATACACGAGAATACTAAGTAATTCGTCAAAATACTTATCAAAAATTTACAAAAAAAATACAAAAAAAAAAACCTCGGTCTACTCCGTCAGATTCCCCCCCCCCCCCACCCCCCCCCCACCCCCCAAAAAAAGTAGTATCCATTGTAAAGAAATTAATTTCAGACGAAATTTGAAAGTATCTAGTTTTGCTTCCTGCCAGTTAATCTCAAGTTTCAATTGATATTTTTCAACAGTGAAAGTGGCTTATGGGTAAAGTGTAGTGTTCGCAGTGCTGCCTCCTTCCTTGCGTTATTTTAACGTTCGTAGCATGCTTTTCTATTCTCATGACGTCACCCGGCTGGACGTCTTGAGGCGGCGCGGGGCTCGGGCTGGGCTGCCTCGTCACGCAGGCTAAATTCTGACGACGATATGATCTCCCGTGACCGCGCGCTGGCGCTGATGTGATAGCGGGGCCGGCCGGCCCGGCCCGGCGCTGCGTTAATTGACATGTGCCGTGGCAGGTGTCGATCGTCGTCGAGAAGATTTGACGTCCCCGCGGCCCGGGAGGGGCAGGCGATGGAGGCCCCCCCCCCTCCCGGAGTACGGTGCTCTAGTCCCTTTATTCTCTAGTTAAGCTGCTGCAGCTCTAGTCCTTTAGTTAGCTGGGCTGTAGCTTTACTCGGGCTTGGGTATCGTTCGGAAGTGACGCGGCAGGGCGGAGACGCACGCAGCACCGAGCCGAGGCGTCTATTTTAACCGTCTGTGCGGTTGTACGTCAAGCCTGTATAGTGTGTGTGTTAGTGTGTGTGTGCGAAGCAGAAACAAGCCCAACAAGTTGCTATGCTGCTGCTTTCGGCTTGGGTTTCTCAAGCAGCAGCAGGGCATGCTTATTTCGTAATGCTAGAGTAGAAAAACCTCGATTTTCATGACCAATATTTATTAATTATTCGAATTTGCATATTGCTGTTGTTCAGGGAAAAATATGGCATATATCTGCACTCCAAAAATAAAGAAATAAAAAGTAAAATTATCGTTGACGCGATGTCTGTCACACTGTGCCAGTCTCTTGTTTGCTGGCCGCATACTCATCAAGATGGTACTTTTATTGCAGCAGAGTGTGTGGTGGAGGCGCAGTGGGTGTAATTACGTGAAATTACTGTACTCTGCGACGAAAGGAAAAATTTTCGGCATATTATTTTTGCTTCTGTGTTCTTTCATTATACTTTATTTATTTCAATAATCGCAAAAAGTTTAATCTTCACACGCCCTCGCCTTGTTTGCTGCTGCCCGTTGTGACGTGACCCTTTTTTAATGCGCAGCGATGACCCATTTTTAGATTATTTCGATCCTTGCAGTTTTCATTCTTTTTTATATTTTTCTGGGGAGACCGACTTCTACCCATCTGTCGGCGCCATAAAATTCTTGGGGCAGCAGTGATATGACAGAGAAGGGACTTCTTGTTCTCCTCCTTTTCGTGATAACATGTTTGCCGGCCGATAATGCAGAGTGCAACTGCAGCATCGCTGAAATAGAGAGTGAGTCATGACGCGGGGGGGCACAAGGAGACCGCTGCGGACTAATGCAGACCTCGCTCTTCCTCTTTCGCACCTATACTGCACACCCCATTAGGCGGGAGAGAGACGGAGCGTAGGGAGCGCTCTTTTTGAATCAGCCTGCAGGGGGACTAGGTCAGAAGGGCCGCGCCCCGCCCCACGCTGTCGGCCGCCGTTGTCCCGCCTGTCTGTCCTTCTCTCTCTCTCTCTCTCTCTCTCTCTCTCTCTCTCTCTCTCTCTCTCTCTCTCTCTCTCTCTCTCTCTCTCTCTCTCACTCTGTCTGCCTGACGGCCTGCCTCTAGATTGGTCCCAATCTCTCGCGCAGCTGATTGGGTTCGCATGTTAATTCTTGCGGCACCGTGGTCGTGTTTATAAGGCCGTCCGTCAGTCCGAGGAGACCCGCGCCGCGCTGCGCCGGGTCGGGGACGGGACGGGACGGGGTCGGGTTGGTATGGAGGAGGAAGAGGAGGAGGGCGGGGTGGAACCAATTTTGGCGGTTCGCTCTCTCGAAGACGCCGCCGTCAAGTGGAAGGAGAGGGGAGAATGTCGGACGGCGGGTCGGGTCGGGTCGACGCGGACGTGCGCGCGCGCTGGTCGACGGTGACACCATCGGCTGGGCACTTTTGAGCACTGGCGGGCGACGGCCAGGGCGAGCCCGGCGCAGCGGCGGTGGGGCGAGAGCGAGAGATCAGAGGTTTGCTCTCGGCGTGGCTTTACTGCGGGTGCTCGTGCACTGAGTCAGGCCCGAGTGGTGTCCCTGTGTGACCACCAGCGCGCCCCCGCCTTGGGGGCCGTATGAGATTGGACCACGTTGGACGGACGGACGGCGTGGGTGTCGCCGTTGTCTCACACCCGACACCGAGTGGGAAACAACTCTGAATTTTGGTCAACAAATTTTGTGAACTTTCGTGATTTTTTTTTTTTAATTTTTGCTTGAACTTTACCTTAATTTTTGTGAATTTTCGTAAATTTCTCTGATTTTTTTTCTGAATTGTTCTTATCTTATCTGCAAGTTTCTGCAATTACGAGGGGCACAAAAAAAATCGGAGTCGTCCCCCCCCTCGCCCGACACACAGCTGCAGGTGCAGGTGTTGCGTCCAGGTGCAGCAGCTCGCTAGCTGGTTTCGAGACGTTTTTGGCAGCATCTGCAGCTGTCTGCTGTCCGCACGAAGGTGATGGAGGGGGCGGTTGCGGCCGTCCGTTAGGCGCGCGTTCTGTTTCGACTTGATTATGCGGCGACCGCGGAGAGTTAGCGGGGCAGCAGAGCTACGCAGAGCTACGCGGGCACAGCTGCAGCTGCCGGCGCGGAGTCTGTGCCAGTGCGTGACCCAAAGAGCCGGCCGGCGGGGCGGGGCAGGCGCCTCTTCCTCTTCACGACTCTGGACGCGGAACGCCCAGCCGTCCCGCCCGGCCCCGCCCTGTCTCTCGCGAAGCTACGCTTCGACGTGGCTGGCTACGGCCTTGGCCCGGCGGCGCTCTTGGAAAATGTCTCTACCCAAAATATGCGCCCCACCGACCCGCGCCGCTCTCTCTCTCTCTCTCTCTCTCTCTCTCTCTCTCTCTCTCTCTCTCTCTCTCTCTCTCTCTCTCTCTCTCTCTCTCTCTCTCTCTCTCTCTCTCTCTCTCTCTCTCTCTCTTCCTCTCTCTCCCCCTCCCTCTCTCTCCCTCTCTCCCTCTCTCTTTTATCTTCCCCCTCTCGCGCGGCCACCATTCTTTTGTGCGCGCAGCTCCTCTGCCCTCTCTTCGACTTTTCCCCCCTTTTATTGCTCTACACAATCACGGTCGCACGCACATCCTCGGGCGGAGCAGACGTTGAAAAAGTGTCTGGCTGCGGCGCTGCCGTGCTATAGGTCCGGCCGGCCCGGCCGGCAACATGTGCGGGTTTGGTGGGTTATCGGATTTGCGTGATTTTCGAATTTTTCGGGGTTAGGTTTTTAAATTTTCATCTTCTAATGTGCGCTCCATGCCGCCTATATGAACTGACCGAGTGACGAAGCTGTGAACTGTCGGCTATAAAAATGCTCACTGAAATTCATGAGGGAAGAAATCGAGGGGTACCTCACTCTTTGAATGGGTGTACACTGATTGGAGGGTTGTATCTTGATTGAAAGGAAAATTTGGCCAAACTTTAAAGAAAGCTGTACATTTTTGGTACCAATACGATATTTTGCAATTTTAAGGTGCTTAAAATAATTTTTTGTCGAAAAATTATGTGTCTGGATATTGATTGGAAAATGATTGGAACGCAGGGTGCACACTGATTGGAGAAGGTGAGGTACCCCTCGGAAGAAATCGTTCGCAAACTTTGAGATGGAATAAGCCTTTGCGTCGAATGCGTAGAGCGGCCTGCCCGCCCAGCCCGCCGCGCTGAGCTCGCGCTCCGCTGCACATCCTCATCCACCTGCCGCGCCGGCCACTCCAGCCAGTCTGGCGGGGGCGTGGCGTGGCGTGGCGTGGCGTAGCGTGGCGGTGGCGGCCCGACCTTGGCCCAGGACGACGATGATGTCAGCCGCGCGGACCGGACCGGTCCGGCCGCCCGCCCGGCCGGAAAGTAAAAGTCCTACGTCAACGAGGACCGCGCCGTGCCGCGGCGCGGGGCGCGGGGACCCGCTGCTGCTGCTGCACCAGCCGTCTCATTCCGAAGATCGCTCTCGTAGCCCTTTCCCTGTCGCACCCATGGCGGTGACCTATGTCGGGAAGGGCTGGGCCGCATGAGTGCGACGAGGACGGAGACGCAATAGTGATCTTCGGAATCAGACGGCTGGGCTATGGGCATGGGCACGTCCTGTTCAGGAACCCAATGGCGCCCCGATCGTCTAGGACTATAGTGGCGCACAAGGAGGCCCGGGGCGGGGCGGGCCCAGCTCAATAAGCTTTGCTGCTCCAAGTTTGCTCCTCCCCTGCTCTCGAGGCCCGCGACGGCGACGCAAATGCAGCCGAGGTATGATGATAATGGGTCATTTTTACGACGTCCGCGCGACGACGTCTCGTGCCTTGAGGACGCTGTGCTCGTCTCCCCCGCGCCCCGCCGCGCCTCCTCGAGGAGAACCGCATAGTTTTGTCGTTTTTAAAACGGGCCGCCTCGCCGCTGCTGCTGCGGGCTGCGGGGCTGCTGGCTGCATTGTCATTTTGCTCGTGTCTTCTGCGTGAACTTTGCGGAAGCGATACTGCAGTGAGAGACGTTCGCCGCGCGCGTGGGTCTTTTGACGTCGAGGTGAGGTGTGTGGTGGCAGTGGTGGTGGTGGTGGTGGCGGCATGGTGTGGTTGACGTCGGGCGCCGCGCCGCGCCGCGCGGACCTCTTGTCTGCCTGCCTGGCTATGCAGCTGGTGTCGCAAGGGGCCTATCCTATCCTGACGGGACGGGCAGGTTCCACCCGCAGGGCTGCTGCTCGGCGAATAATAACACTAAAAATTAACTGCGATACGTGAGGTTGAGCCTACGGAGCAGCCACGCCTCCGCCTCCGCGCGCCCGCCTTGCGTCATGCTCTCTGGAAAGGGATCGCGATCTGATAGTATCGAGGATTTTGTGGTCGTTTCGTTGCGGCTGCCCACGTTACCCTTATGCATTTTGTTGCAGTGTTTTAAACAACCATAAGTATGCACATTTTTTATGCATAATTATGTACAAATTGTGCATAACTATGCACAAATTGTACCCAGTTATGCATGAAATTGTGCATATTCTTATGGTTCCTTAAAATCCTGCATGTCTATGCACAATAAAATGCTTAAGGATTTAGTGTGTGAGGAACGTTTCGTTTCAGCGCTTGCATTTTTTTTTCCCGTGCATTATCATCGTAAGCGGTCAGCTTTACTCTCAAGGCGCGCGCTCGACTGTGTGTTAGGCAAGGGTTGGAGTTATTTGCGGCCGCTCAGAGTCAGACGACATGTGGATGTGTTCGGCACTTCCCTGCTCCTTCCCGCCTCACGCAGCGTGAGGTGCGTGAAGCACCTTGTTTGCCGATGTGTGCGGAGCCGCGCCGCGCCACGCCACGCCACGCCGTGAATATTTGAATGGCGAGTATGGCACGCTGACCTTGTGTCCGCGCTGCGTCGCGCTGTGCCGTGCCGTGCTCCACTCGCACAAACCTTTTATATCGTTTTCTTCTTTACGGTTGCGTACACGTACGTGCGAAACGTTTAGAGCCCGGCGCCGCGGGTGTCGCGGGTGTCGCGCGAGGGGGAAAAAATTCATAACACTTGTCGCAGAAACTTAGGAAAATTCACCTCAATTCAATTTTTTTTGACAAAATTTATTGTAAAATAAAAAAAGAATCCGGATTAATTTAGGAAAATTCACAAAATCTGTACACCAACACTCAGCGTTGTTTACCCCTCGGTGCCGCCTCTGCGTGTGCGTGCGGCGCCACTCTCGCGACTCGCCCGTCCCGCGCTTTTGGCTCGTTACTGGCACATGTCCTCCGGCGTCGCGACGCTGAGCACGCGACGCTCTGGTGTGGCCGGGCGCGAGGCGCCGCCGCGGAACCGAACCGCGCGCATCAACCGCCTCTTATTAATGAATGGGGACGTGGCGAAAATACAAGCGACGCGCAGAGATGGCTGGATGGCTGAGGCGCGCTGCGGCGCCATATGGGTGTCGGCCGGCCGGGCGTCGCGTCCAGTCCAGGACTCGCGAACCGGCGGGGCGTCGCGACGCCACGCTGGTACACTCTGCTGCACCGGATTTCCATGCGGTGCGCGGTGGGGTGGAGTGGGAGGCGCCCGAGTGAGGTGCGGTGGGGCGCGGTGGGGCGGGGCGGGGCGGGGCGGGGCGTGCGTCGAACCGAGTCGAGAGGTGCCGAGGTGCGCGAGAAGCAGGTCAAGGCCTCCCCAAGGACAGGCGCGCCGCGCGGGCCGGGCCGCGCCGCTGCGCTCCGCGCTGCCCTCTCCCCCACTCCACTCCCTTCTCTTCCTCTCTCTCTCTCTCTCTCTCTCTCTCTCTCTCTCTCTCTCTCTCTCTCTCTCTCTCTCCCTCTCTCTCTCTCTCTCTCTCTCTCTCTCTCGCTCTCGCTCTCTCGCTCTCGCTCTCTCGCTCTCTCTACTCACACACTCTCTCTTACTCTTTCTCTCTCCCACACCTCCCGTTCTTCCCGAAACGCCCACCTTTTTTTGGCAACGAACGCGCTGGGAAAACGGGACGCGAATCGAACGATTCTTGAAGAAGGGCGGCGACGACGATGATTATAATAATAATAATAATAATGATGATAATGACGCTATTATAACGAGTGTGGCGTAATGCATATCCGAGAGCATACTGCCCGTGTCGTCCGTGACGGTGTTGTGTGCCGTGTCGAGACGTGACGGTCAGCGTGACGGCCCCGGTGCGTCGGTCGGTTGACGTTGACCCACACCACTCGCTGCCCTCCGGCCCGCCCCGGCCCGGTCCAGACGGTTTGATGGCTCTGGAAGACGACGACGTCTCCAAGACCAAAACAAAGAGGGCCGTGAGCGAGGTTCCTGGTGCGTGACGGGCCCCGCGCCCCGCCGCGCCGCGCCGGCAGCAGCGGAGCAGCGTTTAGGCGGGGCGAGGCGCGGGGCCCGGGGCCACGCCAGCCTGCAGGAGGAGGGTCCTGGCCCGGCGGAGAGCAAGAGGGGCTCGGAGGTCTTCCACATCACTCTCCCAAGGAGCGGCTAACTCATGTATTTCTTTGTACACTTGCCTTGTAATTCTTGTATTTCTAAAATATTTTTCGGTATTTTTCTCGTATTTTTGTTGAATATTTCTATATGTATTTCTAAGTACTCTGCAAATCCAAATGCAGAACTGTTCTACAGTTTAAAGTGTAGAACCAAAAAGTTCTGCACTTACGAGTGCAATTTTCCGACCATGACTAAAAACATTTTTCTCTGAAGACAGCATGATCTTCATCTTGAAATTCTCTTTTCAATGAGCATAAATGTGATAGGGTTGCCACTTCAATTAAAACTAGTGCGAGTCCTCAAATAAGATTCCAAAAATTCGTATTCTGTTGCGTACCTCCTTTAATTTAAATGGCAACCCTATCACATTTATGCTCATTAGAAAGAGAATTTCAAGACGAAGACCATGCTGTCTTCAGAAAAAAATGTTTTAGTCATGGTCAGAAAATTGCACTTGGAAGTGCAGAACTTTATAGTTCTACACTTTAAACTGTAGAACAGTTCTGCACTTGGATTTGCAGAGTATTTCTGTGTATTGTAGAGTATTTCCTTGTATTTTTAGTGTATTTCTAGAAATACACAGGTATTTCTGTGTACAAGTTTTTTCGAGTTGGCCGCCCCTCGCCCTCTCCCGCTCGTACCCCGTAACCTGAGAGAAGAATCGCGACCCTTATATATCGCTGATGAAATGATTGATTAGTATGCTCATCACGCGGTTTTGGGCGTGTACTGGAAGGGGTCAGCTCTTAGTGGGTGGTCTCTCTCTCTCTCTCTCTCTCTCTCTCTCTCTCTCTCTCTCTCTCTCTCTCTCTCTCTCTCTCTCTCTCTCTTTTCTCTGTCTCTTTTTCTCCCTCCCTCGCTCTCGTCCTCTCTCCCTCACTCCCTTCCTCTCTCCGCGTTTCTACACACACGTCTTAACTGGCCCAAAATAAAGGGCCGCCGCAGATTAAATCTTCCGCCACTCGAAGAGGCATCGTGTGTTTCATGAAATTAAAAATGTCGGTTAAGAGCAGGCAGAATCTGCCACCCGCGCAGCCCGGCCGGTACGTACACGGAAAAAAATACATTAGCTGTCGCAACCTACCATAAGCTGTGAGAGCTAATATGTTGGCTGGTATGCGCCCTGCCAACATTCTTCGCTATTACAGGGAAGTACTTCACTGCGGCAGCTAACATTGCAGTGCATGTGCCAGCTGACTGCATTTTGGCTCTCACAACGAATCTGATATTGTTTGCTGCAGCTGACCATTGGCTGCTCGAAGCTAATTTAGATTAGTTCTTGCGACTAATGCGTGCTCGCCAACAGCAGCCCAAAACTACTGCTTGTCAAAACTAATGTGATTAGCTGCAAGAACAAATATGAGCGTGGTTATGATTTCGTTGCGCACTACGTGAATGGCTACACAGCATTCATACGTCATCGCGCACGGTTGGCTCAGAGCCTGCAAGTTCGCCTGGCAGCCGGAGGGACAAGGGTTCAACACCCGCCTGAGTAAGTTCGGGTTTCGACTTTCAAAAACTGATTCCAGAAAAAAAAAGGTAAGATGGCCGACGTTAGTGGGAAAGTTGGAAACTGGCAGTAAAATATAAATATGTTTATTTATTATTTTCTCTTGCACCGCATTAGTCGTCCCAGCTAATGTGCTCTTAGTTCTCGAAACGAACGCATCTGCACTGGCATGGCTAAAAGATTCACTGGGCAGATACCAGCCAACATATTAGCTGCCACAGCTTACGCTTTTTTTTCCGTGTACTACTTCCTTATCCCCCGCCCGCCGCACCTGTCCTCCTGTCCTGCACAATTCAAGGAGACGCGCGGCCGCGGCAGTAATTTTGCTTTCGGCGGCCTTGGACGTGCCGGGCCGGGCCGGGCTGGGCTGGGCTGGGCAGAGAGGCCGGCCTGCCTGCGGCGGGCTACTGGGTCATGTTCCTCAAGTTTGGCTAGTGGGCGCTGCCGGGCCGGGCCGGGCCGGGCAGTCGGCAGGAGCACCTCAGCACGCCCCGCCGCGCGGGTAAATACCTATACTCTGTCCCGCACTCACTGTACGGTAAGCTGCGGAGTTCCCTCCCCGCGCGGCGCGCCGTGTGTGTTTGCACGCCGTCGCCGCGGCGCGCCGCGCCCAGCCCAGCTGTGTTTTTACGGGACAGTTTTATTTCGCGACGCTCGCGCGCGGGACTTCCTTCCGGTGTGCTCGCTGCTGGCGGTGGAGGTGGCCGCTGTCCGCCGGCCGCGCTGGTGGCCTCGGGCTCCTGCTGCTCGGCGCGTCCCGCACACCAACAACTGTGGCCTCTCCCCCCACCACGCCCCGCCCCGCCCCGCCCCGCCACGCCCCGCCCCGCCACGCCCCGCGTGCATACCAGTCGTAAATCTGACATTTACACCCCGGCCGCGGCCGCTTCGCTCTGCTGTCCTCCCTCGTCGAGCTCATGGCGGCGGTGACATCACCTTTTGCTGACTGCAGATGCTGCTGATGCCTCGACCTTATTCTTGCTGTACAAATAATGTTCCGTTGATTCGTGCGGTTTTTTTTTTAGGCACGTAGTAGCAAGCGTAGTAGCCTTTTTTTCTGGTGTGGGACAGACAAGTGCTACACTGGAATTTCAAGTGTACGAATGTCGCACACCGGCAGGTGGGCGAATGTATGTCGCACACTTGCAGGTGAGCGAACGACCGTTCGTACACTTGTAGGTGTGCGAATGATCATTCGTACACTTGTAGGTGTGTGAGTGCCATTCGTACACTTGCTTAAATACATGGAAAGGCCGGGCTTTCTAGGTGTGCGAATGGATATTCGCTCACCTGCTAGTGTGCGAATAGTCATTCACACACCTACAAGTGTGCGAATGGTTGTTCGCTCACCTACAAGTGCGCGACAAACATTCACACACCTGCGCGTGAGCGACATTCGTACACTTGGATTTCCAGTGTACGTAGTAGCGCCGCTCATTTACATTCAGCACGGCCCACACTCTTACTAAACATGTATATTATTTTTTTCGCGGCGTATTGTCGCAGGGGACGATACTCCGCGCCCTGGGTGATCCTCACCCCACCTGTGTCCCTTCCCCTCGCGTCGTGCCGCAGGACGGCGGGGGAAATGAACTCTCTGGTGCCGCGCGGCGCGCTTACCGGTGCCGTGCCAGCCCCCAGGTTCAGGAGATCGTTGTAGTGCCCTCTCACTCACTCCTAAAGGCCGAGACCCATGCGTGTGACAAGGACGGCGAGATACGAGAGGAGCGGTCTTTTGAATGTGACGGCGGTTGCCGCGCGCCGCGGTCCTGCCTCAAAATGCTTGCTGCTGCTGATGCCGCGGCGGTTCAGATTGGCCCACCGACCTATTTAAACATGTGTGAGAGTGACGTCCGTCCGAGCGGAGCAGCTGGGCCGCGGGGACACTCTTGTGTCCTCGTCGTCGGGCCGTGCGGACGGGACGACCGGTATGCTATATGGACCACCGGCCCGGCCCGGCCCATAGGCCCTGGTCTGGTCCCTGGTGGTCGGTTCAGGGCATGATGTCACGGTATGATGTCAGCGGCACCTTGGACCACGCAGAGTTAGCGGGGCAGCAGAGCTACGCAGAGCTACGCGGGCACAGCTGCAGCTGCCGGCGCGGAGTCTGTGCCAGTGCGTGACCCAAAGAGCCGGCCGGCGGGGCGGGGCAGGCGCCTCTTCCTCTTCACGACTCTGGACGCGGAACGCCCAGCCGTCCCGCCCGGCCCCGCCCTGTCTCTCGCGAAGCTACGCTTCGACGTGGCTGGCTACGGCCTTGGCCCGGCGGCGCTCTTGGAAAATGTCTCTACCCAAAATATGCGCCCCACCGACCCGCGCCGCTCTCTCTCTCTCTCTCTCTCTCTCTCTCTCTCTCTCTCTCTCTCTCTCTCTCTCTCTCTCTCTCTCTCTCTCTCTCTCTCTCTCTCTCTCTCTCTCTCTCTCTTCCTCTCTCTCCCCCTCCCTCTCTCTCCCTCTCTCCCTCTCTCTTTTATCTTCCCCCTCTCGCGCGGCCACCATTCTTTTGTGCGCGCAGCTCCTCTGCCCTCTCTTCGACTTTTCCCCCCTTTTATTGCTCTACACAATCACGGTCGCACGCACATCCTCGGGCGGAGCAGACGTTGAAAAAGTGTCTGGCTGCGGCGCTGCCGTGCTATAGGTCCGGCCGGCCCGGCCGGCAACATGTGCGGGTTTGGTGGGTTATCGGATTTGCGTGATTTTCGAATTTTTCGGGGTTAGGTTTTTAAATTTTCATCTTCTAATGTGCGCTCCATGCCGCCTATATGAACTGACCGAGTGACGAAGCTGTGAACTGTCGGCTATAAAAATGCTCACTGAAATTCATGAGGGAAGAAATCGAGGGGTACCTCACTCTTTGAATGGGTGTACACTGATTGGAGGGTTGTATCTTGATTGAAAGGAAAATTTGGCCAAACTTTAAAGAAAGCTGTACATTTTTGGTACCAATACGATATTTTGCAATTTTAAGGTGCTTAAAATAATTTTTTGTCGAAAAATTATGTGTCTGGATATTGATTGGAAAATGATTGGAACGCAGGGTGCACACTGATTGGAGAAGGTGAGGTACCCCTCGGAAGAAATCGTTCGCAAACTTTGAGATGGAATAAGCCTTTGCGTCGAATGCGTAGAGCGGCCTGCCCGCCCAGCCCGCCGCGCTGAGCTCGCGCTCCGCTGCACATCCTCATCCACCTGCCGCGCCGGCCACTCCAGCCAGTCTGGCGGGGGCGTGGCGTGGCGTGGCGTGGCGTAGCGTGGCGGTGGCGGCCCGACCTTGGCCCAGGACGACGATGATGTCAGCCGCGCGGACCGGACCGGTCCGGCCGCCCGCCCGGCCGGAAAGTAAAAGTCCTACGTCAACGAGGACCGCGCCGTGCCGCGGCGCGGGGCGCGGGGACCCGCTGCTGCTGCTGCACCAGCCGTCTCATTCCGAAGATCGCTCTCGTAGCCCTTTCCCTGTCGCACCCATGGCGGTGACCTATGTCGGGAAGGGCTGGGCCGCATGAGTGCGACGAGGACGGAGACGCAATAGTGATCTTCGGAATCAGACGGCTGGGCTATGGGCATGGGCACGTCCTGTTCAGGAACCCAATGGCGCCCCGATCGTCTAGGACTATAGTGGCGCACAAGGAGGCCCGGGGCGGGGCGGGCCCAGCTCAATAAGCTTTGCTGCTCCAAGTTTGCTCCTCCCCTGCTCTCGAGGCCCGCGACGGCGACGCAAATGCAGCCGAGGTATGATGATAATGGGTCATTTTTACGACGTCCGCGCGACGACGTCTCGTGCCTTGAGGACGCTGTGCTCGTCTCCCCCGCGCCCCGCCGCGCCTCCTCGAGGAGAACCGCATAGTTTTGTCGTTTTTAAAACGGGCCGCCTCGCCGCTGCTGCTGCGGGCTGCGGGGCTGCTGGCTGCATTGTCATTTTGCTCGTGTCTTCTGCGTGAACTTTGCGGAAGCGATACTGCAGTGAGAGACGTTCGCCGCGCGCGTGGGTCTTTTGACGTCGAGGTGAGGTGTGTGGTGGCAGTGGTGGTGGTGGTGGTGGCGGCATGGTGTGGTTGACGTCGGGCGCCGCGCCGCGCCGCGCGGACCTCTTGTCTGCCTGCCTGGCTATGCAGCTGGTGTCGCAAGGGGCCTATCCTATCCTGACGGGACGGGCAGGTTCCACCCGCAGGGCTGCTGCTCGGCGAATAATAACACTAAAAATTAACTGCGATACGTGAGGTTGAGCCTACGGAGCAGCCACGCCTCCGCCTCCGCGCGCCCGCCTTGCGTCATGCTCTCTGGAAAGGGATCGCGATCTGATAGTATCGAGGATTTTTTTTTTTTTTTTTTTTTTTTTTGTGGTCGTTTCGTTGCGGCTGCCCACGTTACCCTTATGCATTTTGTTGCAGTGTTTTAAACAACCATAAGTATGCACATTTTTTATGCATAATTATGTACAAATTGTGCATAACTATGCACAAATTGTACCCAGTTATGCATGAAATTGTGCATATTCTTATGGTTCCTTAAAATCCTGCATGTCTATGCACAATAAAATGCTTAAGGATTTAGTGTGTGAGGAACGTTTCGTTTCAGCGCTTGCATTTTTTTTTCCCGTGCATTATCATCGTAAGCGGTCAGCTTTACTCTCAAGGCGCGCGCTCGACTGTGTGTTAGGCAAGGGTTGGAGTTATTTGCGGCCGCTCAGAGTCAGACGACATGTGGATGTGTTCGGCACTTCCCTGCTCCTTCCCGCCTCACGCAGCGTGAGGTGCGTGAAGCACCTTGTTTGCCGATGTGTGCGGAGCCGCGCCGCGCCACGCCACGCCACGCCGTGAATATTTGAATGGCGAGTATGGCACGCTGACCTTGTGTCCGCGCTGCGTCGCGCTGTGCCGTGCCGTGCTCCACTCGCACAAACCTTTTATATCGTTTTCTTCTTTACGGTTGCGTACACGTACGTGCGAAACGTTTAGAGCCCGGCGCCGCGGGTGTCGCGGGTGTCGCGCGAGGGGGAAAAAATTCATAACACTTGTCGCAGAAACTTAGGAAAATTCACCTCAATTCAATTTTTTTTGACAAAATTTATTGTAAAATAAAAAAAGAATCCGGATTAATTTAGGAAAATTCACAAAATCTGTACACCAACACTCAGCGTTGTTTACCCCTCGGTGCCGCCTCTGCGTGTGCGTGCGGCGCCACTCTCGCGACTCGCCCGTCCCGCGCTTTTGGCTCGTTACTGGCACATGTCCTCCGGCGTCGCGACGCTGAGCACGCGACGCTCTGGTGTGGCCGGGCGCGAGGCGCCGCCGCGGAACCGAACCGCGCGCATCAACCGCCTCTTATTAATGAATGGGGACGTGGCGAAAATACAAGCGACGCGCAGAGATGGCTGGATGGCTGAGGCGCGCTGCGGCGCCATATGGGTGTCGGCCGGCCGGGCGTCGCGTCCAGTCCAGGACTCGCGAACCGGCGGGGCGTCGCGACGCCACGCTGGTACACTCTGCTGCACCGGATTTCCATGCGGTGCGCGGTGGGGTGGAGTGGGAGGCGCCCGAGTGAGGTGCGGTGGGGCGCGGTGGGGCGGGGCGGGGCGGGGCGGGGCGTGCGTCGAACCGAGTCGAGAGGTGCCGAGGTGCGCGAGAAGCAGGTCAAGGCCTCCCCAAGGACAGGCGCGCCGCGCGGGCCGGGCCGCGCCGCTGCGCTCCGCGCTGCCCTCTCCCCCACTCCACTCCCTTCTCTTCCTCTCTCTCTCTCTCTCTCTCTCTCTCTCTCTCTCTCTCTCTCTCTCTCTCTCTCTCTCCCTCTCTCTCTCTCTCTCTCTCTCTCTCTCTCGCTCTCGCTCTCTCGCTCTCGCTCTCTCGCTCTCTCTACTCACACACTCTCTCTTACTCTTTCTCTCTCCCACACCTCCCGTTCTTCCCGAAACGCCCACCTTTTTTTGGCAACGAACGCGCTGGGAAAACGGGACGCGAATCGAACGATTCTTGAAGAAGGGCGGCGACGACGATGATTATAATAATAATAATAATAATGATGATAATGACGCTATTATAACGAGTGTGGCGTAATGCATATCCGAGAGCATACTGCCCGTGTCGTCCGTGACGGTGTTGTGTGCCGTGTCGAGACGTGACGGTCAGCGTGACGGCCCCGGTGCGTCGGTCGGTTGACGTTGACCCACACCACTCGCTGCCCTCCGGCCCGCCCCGGCCCGGTCCAGACGGTTTGATGGCTCTGGAAGACGACGACGTCTCCAAGACCAAAACAAAGAGGGCCGTGAGCGAGGTTCCTGGTGCGTGACGGGCCCCGCGCCCCGCCGCGCCGCGCCGGCAGCAGCGGAGCAGCGTTTAGGCGGGGCGAGGCGCGGGGCCCGGGGCCACGCCAGCCTGCAGGAGGAGGGTCCTGGCCCGGCGGAGAGCAAGAGGGGCTCGGAGGTCTTCCACATCACTCTCCCAAGGAGCGGCTAACTCATGTATTTCTTTGTACACTTGCCTTGTAATTCTTGTATTTCTAAAATATTTTTCGGTATTTTTCTCGTATTTTTGTTGAATATTTCTATATGTATTTCTAAGTACTCTGCAAATCCAAATGCAGAACTGTTCTACAGTTTAAAGTGTAGAACCAAAAAGTTCTGCACTTACGAGTGCAATTTTCCGACCATGACTAAAAACATTTTTCTCTGAAGACAGCATGATCTTCATCTTGAAATTCTCTTTTCAATGAGCATAAATGTGATAGGGTTGCCACTTCAATTAAAACTAGTGCGAGTCCTCAAATAAGATTCCAAAAATTCGTATTCTGTTGCGTACCTCCTTTAATTTAAATGGCAACCCTATCACATTTATGCTCATTAGAAAGAGAATTTCAAGACGAAGACCATGCTGTCTTCAGAAAAAAATGTTTTAGTCATGGTCAGAAAATTGCACTTGGAAGTGCAGAACTTTATAGTTCTACACTTTAAACTGTAGAACAGTTCTGCACTTGGATTTGCAGAGTATTTCTGTGTATTGTAGAGTATTTCCTTGTATTTTTAGTGTATTTCTAGAAATACACAGGTATTTCTGTGTACAAGTTTTTTCGAGTTGGCCGCCCCTCGCCCTCTCCCGCTCGTACCCCGTAACCTGAGAGAAGAATCGCGACCCTTATATATCGCTGATGAAATGATTGATTAGTATGCTCATCACGCGGTTTTGGGCGTGTACTGGAAGGGGTCAGCTCTTAGTGGGTGGTCTCTCTCTCTCTCTCTCTCTCTCTCTCTCTCTCTCTCTCTCTCTCTCTCTCTCTCTCTCTCTCTCTCTCTCTTTTCTCTGTCTCTTTTTCTCCCTCCCTCGCTCTCGTCCTCTCTCCCTCACTCCCTTCCTCTCTCCGCGTTTCTACACACACGTCTTAACTGGCCCAAAATAAAGGGCCGCCGCAGATTAAATCTTCCGCCACTCGAAGAGGCATCGTGTGTTTCATGAAATTAAAAATGTCGGTTAAGAGCAGGCAGAATCTGCCACCCGCGCAGCCCGGCCGGTACGTACACGGAAAAAAATACATTAGCTGTCGCAACCTACCATAAGCTGTGAGAGCTAATATGTTGGCTGGTATGCGCCCTGCCAACATTCTTCGCTATTACAGGGAAGTACTTCACTGCGGCAGCTAACATTGCAGTGCATGTGCCAGCTGACTGCATTTTGGCTCTCACAACGAATCTGATATTGTTTGCTGCAGCTGACCATTGGCTGCTCGAAGCTAATTTAGATTAGTTCTTGCGACTAATGCGTGCTCGCCAACAGCAGCCCAAAACTACTGCTTGTCAAAACTAATGTGATTAGCTGCAAGAACAAATATGAGCGTGGTTATGATTTCGTTGCGCACTACGTGAATGGCTACACAGCATTCATACGTCATCGCGCACGGTTGGCTCAGAGCCTGCAAGTTCGCCTGGCAGCCGGAGGGACAAGGGTTCAACACCCGCCTGAGTAAGTTCGGGTTTCGACTTTCAAAAACTGATTCCAGAAAAAAAAAGGTAAGATGGCCGACGTTAGTGGGAAAGTTGGAAACTGGCAGTAAAATATAAATATGTTTATTTATTATTTTCTCTTGCACCGCATTAGTCGTCCCAGCTAATGTGCTCTTAGTTCTCGAAACGAACGCATCTGCACTGGCATGGCTAAAAGATTCACTGGGCAGATACCAGCCAACATATTAGCTGCCACAGCTTACGCTTTTTTTTCCGTGTACTACTTCCTTATCCCCCGCCCGCCGCACCTGTCCTCCTGTCCTGCACAATTCAAGGAGACGCGCGGCCGCGGCAGTAATTTTGCTTTCGGCGGCCTTGGACGTGCCGGGCCGGGCCGGGCTGGGCTGGGCTGGGCAGAGAGGCCGGCCTGCCTGCGGCGGGCTACTGGGTCATGTTCCTCAAGTTTGGCTAGTGGGCGCTGCCGGGCCGGGCCGGGCCGGGCAGTCGGCAGGAGCACCTCAGCACGCCCCGCCGCGCGGGTAAATACCTATACTCTGTCCCGCACTCACTGTACGGTAAGCTGCGGAGTTCCCTCCCCGCGCGGCGCGCCGTGTGTGTTTGCACGCCGTCGCCGCGGCGCGCCGCGCCCAGCCCAGCTGTGTTTTTACGGGACAGTTTTATTTCGCGACGCTCGCGCGCGGGACTTCCTTCCGGTGTGCTCGCTGCTGGCGGTGGAGGTGGCCGCTGTCCGCCGGCCGCGCTGGTGGCCTCGGGCTCCTGCTGCTCGGCGCGTCCCGCACACCAACAACTGTGGCCTCTCCCCCCACCACGCCCCGCCCCGCCCCGCCCCGCCACGCCCCGCCCCGCCACGCCCCGCGTGCATACCAGTCGTAAATCTGACATTTACACCCCGGCCGCGGCCGCTTCGCTCTGCTGTCCTCCCTCGTCGAGCTCATGGCGGCGGTGACATCACCTTTTGCTGACTGCAGATGCTGCTGATGCCTCGACCTTATTCTTGCTGTACAAATAATGTTCCGTTGATTCGTGCGGTTTTTTTTTTAGGCACGTAGTAGCAAGCGTAGTAGCCTTTTTTTCTGGTGTGGGACAGACAAGTGCTACACTGGAATTTCAAGTGTACGAATGTCGCACACCGGCAGGTGGGCGAATGTATGTCGCACACTTGCAGGTGAGCGAACGACCGTTCGTACACTTGTAGGTGTGCGAATGATCATTCGTACACTTGTAGGTGTGTGAGTGCCATTCGTACACTTGCTTAAATACATGGAAAGGCCGGGCTTTCTAGGTGTGCGAATGGATATTCGCTCACCTGCTAGTGTGCGAATAGTCATTCACACACCTACAAGTGTGCGAATGGTTGTTCGCTCACCTACAAGTGCGCGACAAACATTCACACACCTGCGCGTGAGCGACATTCGTACACTTGGATTTCCAGTGTACGTAGTAGCGCCGCTCATTTACATTCAGCACGGCCCACACTCTTACTAAACATGTATATTATTTTTTTCGCGGCGTATTGTCGCAGGGGACGATACTCCGCGCCCTGGGTGATCCTCACCCCACCTGTGTCCCTTCCCCTCGCGTCGTGCCGCAGGACGGCGGGGGAAATGAACTCTCTGGTGCCGCGCGGCGCGCTTACCGGTGCCGTGCCAGCCCCCAGGTTCAGGAGATCGTTGTAGTGCCCTCTCACTCACTCCTAAAGGCCGAGACCCATGCGTGTGACAAGGACGGCGAGATACGAGAGGAGCGGTCTTTTGAATGTGACGGCGGTTGCCGCGCGCCGCGGTCCTGCCTCAAAATGCTTGCTGCTGCTGATGCCGCGGCGGTTCAGATTGGCCCACCGACCTATTTAAACATGTGTGAGAGTGACGTCCGTCCGAGCGGAGCAGCTGGGCCGCGGGGACACTCTTGTGTCCTCGTCGTCGGGCCGTGCGGACGGGACGACCGGTATGCTATATGGACCACCGGCCCGGCCCGGCCCATAGGCCCTGGTCTGGTCCCTGGTGGTCGGTTCAGGGCATGATGTCACGGTATGATGTCAGCGGCACCTTGGACCACGCAGAGTTAGCGGGGCAGCAGAGCTACGCAGAGCTACGCGGGCACAGCTGCAGCTGCCGGCGCGGAGTCTGTGCCAGTGCGTGACCCAAAGAGCCGGCCGGCGGGGCGGGGCAGGCGCCTCTTCCTCTTCACGACTCTGGACGCGGAACGCCCAGCCGTCCCGCCCGGCCCCGCCCTGTCTCTCGCGAAGCTACGCTTCGACGTGGCTGGCTACGGCCTTGGCCCGGCGGCGCTCTTGGAAAATGTCTCTACCCAAAATATGCGCCCCACCGACCCGCGCCGCTCTCTCTCTCTCTCTCTCTCTCTCTCTCTCTCTCTCTCTCTCTCTCTCTCTCTCTCTCTCTCTCTCTCTCTCTCTCTCTCTCTCTCTCTCTCTCTCTCTCTCTCTCTTCCTCTCTCTCCCCCTCCCTCTCTCTCCCTCTCTCCCTCTCTCTTTTATCTTCCCCCTCTCGCGCGGCCACCATTCTTTTGTGCGCGCAGCTCCTCTGCCCTCTCTTCGACTTTTCCCCCCTTTTATTGCTCTACACAATCACGGTCGCACGCACATCCTCGGGCGGAGCAGACGTTGAAAAAGTGTCTGGCTGCGGCGCTGCCGTGCTATAGGTCCGGCCGGCCCGGCCGGCAACATGTGCGGGTTTGGTGGGTTATCGGATTTGCGTGATTTTCGAATTTTTCGGGGTTAGGTTTTTAAATTTTCATCTTCTAATGTGCGCTCCATGCCGCCTATATGAACTGACCGAGTGACGAAGCTGTGAACTGTCGGCTATAAAAATGCTCACTGAAATTCATGAGGGAAGAAATCGAGGGGTACCTCACTCTTTGAATGGGTGTACACTGATTGGAGGGTTGTATCTTGATTGAAAGGAAAATTTGGCCAAACTTTAAAGAAAGCTGTACATTTTTGGTACCAATACGATATTTTGCAATTTTAAGGTGCTTAAAATAATTTTTTGTCGAAAAATTATGTGTCTGGATATTGATTGGAAAATGATTGGAACGCAGGGTGCACACTGATTGGAGAAGGTGAGGTACCCCTCGGAAGAAATCGTTCGCAAACTTTGAGATGGAATAAGCCTTTGCGTCGAATGCGTAGAGCGGCCTGCCCGCCCAGCCCGCCGCGCTGAGCTCGCGCTCCGCTGCACATCCTCATCCACCTGCCGCGCCGGCCACTCCAGCCAGTCTGGCGGGGGCGTGGCGTGGCGTGGCGTGGCGTAGCGTGGCGGTGGCGGCCCGACCTTGGCCCAGGACGACGATGATGTCAGCCGCGCGGACCGGACCGGTCCGGCCGCCCGCCCGGCCGGAAAGTAAAAGTCCTACGTCAACGAGGACCGCGCCGTGCCGCGGCGCGGGGCGCGGGGACCCGCTGCTGCTGCTGCACCAGCCGTCTCATTCCGAAGATCGCTCTCGTAGCCCTTTCCCTGTCGCACCCATGGCGGTGACCTATGTCGGGAAGGGCTGGGCCGCATGAGTGCGACGAGGACGGAGACGCAATAGTGATCTTCGGAATCAGACGGCTGGGCTATGGGCATGGGCACGTCCTGTTCAGGAACCCAATGGCGCCCCGATCGTCTAGGACTATAGTGGCGCACAAGGAGGCCCGGGGCGGGGCGGGCCCAGCTCAATAAGCTTTGCTGCTCCAAGTTTGCTCCTCCCCTGCTCTCGAGGCCCGCGACGGCGACGCAAATGCAGCCGAGGTATGATGATAATGGGTCATTTTTACGACGTCCGCGCGACGACGTCTCGTGCCTTGAGGACGCTGTGCTCGTCTCCCCCGCGCCCCGCCGCGCCTCCTCGAGGAGAACCGCATAGTTTTGTCGTTTTTAAAACGGGCCGCCTCGCCGCTGCTGCTGCGGGCTGCGGGGCTGCTGGCTGCATTGTCATTTTGCTCGTGTCTTCTGCGTGAACTTTGCGGAAGCGATACTGCAGTGAGAGACGTTCGCCGCGCGCGTGGGTCTTTTGACGTCGAGGTGAGGTGTGTGGTGGCAGTGGTGGTGGTGGTGGTGGCGGCATGGTGTGGTTGACGTCGGGCGCCGCGCCGCGCCGCGCGGACCTCTTGTCTGCCTGCCTGGCTATGCAGCTGGTGTCGCAAGGGGCCTATCCTATCCTGACGGGACGGGCAGGTTCCACCCGCAGGGCTGCTGCTCGGCGAATAATAACACTAAAAATTAACTGCGATACGTGAGGTTGAGCCTACGGAGCAGCCACGCCTCCGCCTCCGCGCGCCCGCCTTGCGTCATGCTCTCTGGAAAGGGATCGCGATCTGATAGTATCGAGGATTTTGTGGTCGTTTCGTTGCGGCTGCCCACGTTACCCTTATGCATTTTGTTGCAGTGTTTTAAACAACCATAAGTATGCACATTTTTTATGCATAATTATGTACAAATTGTGCATAACTATGCACAAATTGTACCCAGTTATGCATGAAATTGTGCATATTCTTATGGTTCCTTAAAATCCTGCATGTCTATGCACAATAAAATGCTTAAGGATTTAGTGTGTGAGGAACGTTTCGTTTCAGCGCTTGCATTTTTTTTTCCCGTGCATTATCATCGTAAGCGGTCAGCTTTACTCTCAAGGCGCGCGCTCGACTGTGTGTTAGGCAAGGGTTGGAGTTATTTGCGGCCGCTCAGAGTCAGACGACATGTGGATGTGTTCGGCACTTCCCTGCTCCTTCCCGCCTCACGCAGCGTGAGGTGCGTGAAGCACCTTGTTTGCCGATGTGTGCGGAGCCGCGCCGCGCCACGCCACGCCACGCCGTGAATATTTGAATGGCGAGTATGGCACGCTGACCTTGTGTCCGCGCTGCGTCGCGCTGTGCCGTGCCGTGCTCCACTCGCACAAACCTTTTATATCGTTTTCTTCTTTACGGTTGCGTACACGTACGTGCGAAACGTTTAGAGCCCGGCGCCGCGGGTGTCGCGGGTGTCGCGCGAGGGGGAAAAAATTCATAACACTTGTCGCAGAAACTTAGGAAAATTCACCTCAATTCAATTTTTTTTGACAAAATTTATTGTAAAATAAAAAAAGAATCCGGATTAATTTAGGAAAATTCACAAAATCTGTACACCAACACTCAGCGTTGTTTACCCCTCGGTGCCGCCTCTGCGTGTGCGTGCGGCGCCACTCTCGCGACTCGCCCGTCCCGCGCTTTTGGCTCGTTACTGGCACATGTCCTCCGGCGTCGCGACGCTGAGCACGCGACGCTCTGGTGTGGCCGGGCGCGAGGCGCCGCCGCGGAACCGAACCGCGCGCATCAACCGCCTCTTATTAATGAATGGGGACGTGGCGAAAATACAAGCGACGCGCAGAGATGGCTGGATGGCTGAGGCGCGCTGCGGCGCCATATGGGTGTCGGCCGGCCGGGCGTCGCGTCCAGTCCAGGACTCGCGAACCGGCGGGGCGTCGCGACGCCACGCTGGTACACTCTGCTGCACCGGATTTCCATGCGGTGCGCGGTGGGGTGGAGTGGGAGGCGCCCGAGTGAGGTGCGGTGGGGCGCGGTGGGGCGGGGCGGGGCGGGGCGGGGCGTGCGTCGAACCGAGTCGAGAGGTGCCGAGGTGCGCGAGAAGCAGGTCAAGGCCTCCCCAAGGACAGGCGCGCCGCGCGGGCCGGGCCGCGCCGCTGCGCTCCGCGCTGCCCTCTCCCCCACTCCACTCCCTTCTCTTCCTCTCTCTCTCTCTCTCTCTCTCTCTCTCTCTCTCTCTCTCTCTCTCTCTCTCTCTCTCTCTCTCTCTCTCTCTCTCTCTCTCTCTCTCTCTCGCTCTCGCTCTCTCGCTCTCGCTCTCTCGCTCTCTCTACTCACACACTCTCTCTTACTCTTTCTCTCTCCCACACCTCCCGTTCTTCCCGAAACGCCCACCTTTTTTTGGCAACGAACGCGCTGGGAAAACGGGACGCGAATCGAACGATTCTTGAAGAAGGGCGGCGACGACGATGATTATAATAATAATAATAATAATGATGATAATGACGCTATTATAACGAGTGTGGCGTAATGCATATCCGAGAGCATACTGCCCGTGTCGTCCGTGACGGTGTTGTGTGCCGTGTCGAGACGTGACGGTCAGCGTGACGGCCCCGGTGCGTCGGTCGGTTGACGTTGACCCACACCACTCGCTGCCCTCCGGCCCGCCCCGGCCCGGTCCAGACGGTTTGATGGCTCTGGAAGACGACGACGTCTCCAAGACCAAAACAAAGAGGGCCGTGAGCGAGGTTCCTGGTGCGTGACGGGCCCCGCGCCCCGCCGCGCCGCGCCGGCAGCAGCGGAGCAGCGTTTAGGCGGGGCGAGGCGCGGGGCCCGGGGCCACGCCAGCCTGCAGGAGGAGGGTCCTGGCCCGGCGGAGAGCAAGAGGGGCTCGGAGGTCTTCCACATCACTCTCCCAAGGAGCGGCTAACTCATGTATTTCTTTGTACACTTGCCTTGTAATTCTTGTATTTCTAAAATATTTTTCGGTATTTTTCTCGTATTTTTGTTGAATATTTCTATATGTATTTCTAAGTACTCTGCAAATCCAAATGCAGAACTGTTCTACAGTTTAAAGTGTAGAACCAAAAAGTTCTGCACTTACGAGTGCAATTTTCCGACCATGACTAAAAACATTTTTCTCTGAAGACAGCATGATCTTCATCTTGAAATTCTCTTTTCAATGAGCATAAATGTGATAGGGTTGCCACTTCAATTAAAACTAGTGCGAGTCCTCAAATAAGATTCCAAAAATTCGTATTCTGTTGCGTACCTCCTTTAATTTAAATGGCAACCCTATCACATTTATGCTCATTAGAAAGAGAATTTCAAGACGAAGACCATGCTGTCTTCAGAAAAAAATGTTTTAGTCATGGTCAGAAAATTGCACTTGGAAGTGCAGAACTTTATAGTTCTACACTTTAAACTGTAGAACAGTTCTGCACTTGGATTTGCAGAGTATTTCTGTGTATTGTAGAGTATTTCCTTGTATTTTTAGTGTATTTCTAGAAATACACAGGTATTTCTGTGTACAAGTTTTTTCGAGTTGGCCGCCCCTCGCCCTCTCCCGCTCGTACCCCGTAACCTGAGAGAAGAATCGCGACCCTTATATATCGCTGATGAAATGATTGATTAGTATGCTCATCACGCGGTTTTGGGCGTGTACTGGAAGGGGTCAGCTCTTAGTGGGTGGTCTCTCTCTCTCTCTCTCTCTCTCTCTCTCTCTCTCTCTCTCTCTCTCTCTCTCTCTCTCTCTCTCTCTCTCTTTTCTCTGTCTCTTTTTCTCCCTCCCTCGCTCTCGTCCTCTCTCCCTCACTCCCTTCCTCTCTCCGCGTTTCTACACACACGTCTTAACTGGCCCAAAATAAAGGGCCGCCGCAGATTAAATCTTCCGCCACTCGAAGAGGCATCGTGTGTTTCATGAAATTAAAAATGTCGGTTAAGAGCAGGCAGAATCTGCCACCCGCGCAGCCCGGCCGGTACGTACACGGAAAAAAATACATTAGCTGTCGCAACCTACCATAAGCTGTGAGAGCTAATATGTTGGCTGGTATGCGCCCTGCCAACATTCTTCGCTATTACAGGGAAGTACTTCACTGCGGCAGCTAACATTGCAGTGCATGTGCCAGCTGACTGCATTTTGGCTCTCACAACGAATCTGATATTGTTTGCTGCAGCTGACCATTGGCTGCTCGAAGCTAATTTAGATTAGTTCTTGCGACTAATGCGTGCTCGCCAACAGCAGCCCAAAACTACTGCTTGTCAAAACTAATGTGATTAGCTGCAAGAACAAATATGAGCGTGGTTATGATTTCGTTGCGCACTACGTGAATGGCTACACAGCATTCATACGTCATCGCGCACGGTTGGCTCAGAGCCTGCAAGTTCGCCTGGCAGCCGGAGGGACAAGGGTTCAACACCCGCCTGAGTAAGTTCGGGTTTCGACTTTCAAAAACTGATTCCAGAAAAAAAAAGGTAAGATGGCCGACGTTAGTGGGAAAGTTGGAAACTGGCAGTAAAATATAAATATGTTTATTTATTATTTTCTCTTGCACCGCATTAGTCGTCCCAGCTAATGTGCTCTTAGTTCTCGAAACGAACGCATCTGCACTGGCATGGCTAAAAGATTCACTGGGCAGATACCAGCCAACATATTAGCTGCCACAGCTTACGCTTTTTTTTCCGTGTACTACTTCCTTATCCCCCGCCCGCCGCACCTGTCCTCCTGTCCTGCACAATTCAAGGAGACGCGCGGCCGCGGCAGTAATTTTGCTTTCGGCGGCCTTGGACGTGCCGGGCCGGGCCGGGCTGGGCTGGGCTGGGCAGAGAGGCCGGCCTGCCTGCGGCGGGCTACTGGGTCATGTTCCTCAAGTTTGGCTAGTGGGCGCTGCCGGGCCGGGCCGGGCCGGGCAGTCGGCAGGAGCACCTCAGCACGCCCCGCCGCGCGGGTAAATACCTATACTCTGTCCCGCACTCACTGTACGGTAAGCTGCGGAGTTCCCTCCCCGCGCGGCGCGCCGTGTGTGTTTGCACGCCGTCGCCGCGGCGCGCCGCGCCCAGCCCAGCTGTGTTTTTACGGGACAGTTTTATTTCGCGACGCTCGCGCGCGGGACTTCCTTCCGGTGTGCTCGCTGCTGGCGGTGGAGGTGGCCGCTGTCCGCCGGCCGCGCTGGTGGCCTCGGGCTCCTGCTGCTCGGCGCGTCCCGCACACCAACAACTGTGGCCTCTCCCCCCACCACGCCCCGCCCCGCCCCGCCCCGCCACGCCCCGCCCCGCCACGCCCCGCGTGCATACCAGTCGTAAATCTGACATTTACACCCCGGCCGCGGCCGCTTCGCTCTGCTGTCCTCCCTCGTCGAGCTCATGGCGGCGGTGACATCACCTTTTGCTGACTGCAGATGCTGCTGATGCCTCGACCTTATTCTTGCTGTACAAATAATGTTCCGTTGATTCGTGCGGTTTTTTTTTTAGGCACGTAGTAGCAAGCGTAGTAGCCTTTTTTTCTGGTGTGGGACAGACAAGTGCTACACTGGAATTTCAAGTGTACGAATGTCGCACACCGGCAGGTGGGCGAATGTATGTCGCACACTTGCAGGTGAGCGAACGACCGTTCGTACACTTGTAGGTGTGCGAATGATCATTCGTACACTTGTAGGTGTGTGAGTGCCATTCGTACACTTGCTTAAATACATGGAAAGGCCGGGCTTTCTAGGTGTGCGAATGGATATTCGCTCACCTGCTAGTGTGCGAATAGTCATTCACACACCTACAAGTGTGCGAATGGTTGTTCGCTCACCTACAAGTGCGCGACAAACATTCACACACCTGCGCGTGAGCGACATTCGTACACTTGGATTTCCAGTGTACGTAGTAGCGCCGCTCATTTACATTCAGCACGGCCCACACTCTTACTAAACATGTATATTATTTTTTTCGCGGCGTATTGTCGCAGGGGACGATACTCCGCGCCCTGGGTGATCCTCACCCCACCTGTGTCCCTTCCCCTCGCGTCGTGCCGCAGGACGGCGGGGGAAATGAACTCTCTGGTGCCGCGCGGCGCGCTTACCGGTGCCGTGCCAGCCCCCAGGTTCAGGAGATCGTTGTAGTGCCCTCTCACTCACTCCTAAAGGCCGAGACCCATGCGTGTGACAAGGACGGCGAGATACGAGAGGAGCGGTCTTTTGAATGTGACGGCGGTTGCCGCGCGCCGCGGTCCTGCCTCAAAATGCTTGCTGCTGCTGATGCCGCGGCGGTTCAGATTGGCCCACCGACCTATTTAAACATGTGTGAGAGTGACGTCCGTCCGAGCGGAGCAGCTGGGCCGCGGGGACACTCTTGTGTCCTCGTCGTCGGGCCGTGCGGACGGGACGACCGGTATGCTATATGGACCACCGGCCCGGCCCGGCCCATAGGCCCTGGTCTGGTCCCTGGTGGTCGGTTCAGGGCATGATGTCACGGTATGATGTCAGCGGCACCTTGGA
>JAHWGI010001411.1:1654957-1680530 GCA_029379305.1 Frankliniella fusca
GTTCAGGGCATGATGTCACGGTATGATGTCAGCGGCACCTTGGACCACGCAGCAGCGCAGGCGCGCCCATCCCATCCAATCTCGTCCCGCCGCCCCGACGACGTGCACCGCACGAGGGGGAAAAAACTCTGAAATTTTTGTACATTTCGTCAAGTGAGCGAAATTCTGAAACATGCAGTAAAATTAAAAAAAAAAAAAATCCAGGAAACTTAACGATGCACTGATACTAAAAGTGTTATACTGATGTGCACATTGAAGTGATTAACACTACGTCGCACACTTTCGTGTGTTGACTGGAAATTTGCATACTTAAAATTGTTAAGCAGTAAATTTGAACACTTAATGGTGTCCAAATCTGATCGTGTAACCCTCAAGTTAAACACTTTCAAGAGTTCAAATTTACTGCTCAAAACTTTTTAGCATGCAAATTTCCAGTCAAACACCTAAAAGTGTGCAACGTAGTATTCAACACTTTTATGTGTACGCCAGTTGAACACTTTCGTTATCGGTGTGGTTTATGATAATTACTTTTAAAAAATAGAATAATTTGAAGCAAAAGCTGTTAAAAGATCCATGTAAATTCACAAAATTTCGCAGAATTTTTACACTAAAATTCAAAGTTGTTTCACCTTTGGCACCGCGCCACTGGCCTGCGCTCCGAGCTCCGCTACCGCACAGGACTACTTGCCCACCTTTCGCGGATGCAAAAAGTTTTTTTTCAAGTTTTGTTTTTATGTTATTGTTATCTTTTTTAGAGTGACCAGAGATTTAAAAAGAAATTATTTTGGAATGAAAGGACTGCTTTGTCCGAGCCGAGCGGGGCGCGCGTGCGTGCGTGCGTGGACCAGGCGCGAACCATCACTCACGGTGCGCGGTAGAGATGGGGCCATTTCGGCAGCTCTGCCGTGGACAGAGACGCGCCTCAGGGACGCGGTAAATGAATGTTTGTGTTCGTGATGGGGAGGAGGAAGAGAGAGAAAGACTGTATGAACGAACGAGCGAAAGAAAGAAATGAGGATCGGTGTTGAAGAGATGCGCGGCGCTTCTTAGGGGGCGGTGAGGAGGGAGAGACGGCGCTTAGAGGGCGGTGGGGGAGGCACGGCGGCGGGGAGGGTGGTGCGGGAGCGTCGTGTGCAGAGCGTCTCGCTGCCGTCGCGACGCTGCAATGGTGAACCTACCAGTACACGACGGGAGAGCACAGCCTCGCAGACGCTCACCTGACCGCGCGCGACCCCCTTCGACGTCTTTTGGGTTGATTTCGCATCGCTGATAACGTGCAGGCAGCTTGTCCTGCTCTCTCTCTCTCTCTCTCTCTGTCCCGGAATCACGATTTTCTCTGTCCGTGCACGTCGGTGTCCCACTAGCCGCGCGAGCGAGTCGAGGGAAATACGTGTGCCGTTTTCTAGAGGTAATAGTCTCGGTTAGCTTTCGCATCGTAAACTCATTTTAAAATTTGTTTCTGTGCGTCGAAAAAAATATAGTTAAAACACATGTGGCTTTTCCTCCCTCCCCCCACCCTCCCTTTCCCACCCTCGTCCCTTTCTCTCTCTACAGACCCTTGCTTTCGGCGTGGTGCCCCCGTCTGCCGCATTTCTAGGGTTCCGCGTCGCCGCTATTTGCGGCGCCAATGGTCGTGTGTCTAGTGACCCTGTCCAAAAGATTTGGAAAACTATCTTGGAAAAATTTCGCTTAGGAATGAGTAGTATTAAGCTAGGCCAAAATGAGAGCATTTTGCGTGCGGTGTAATTTTTTGTTTTTTAAATTCATTTCGATTTGCTACTTTCTCCTTAAATGTAGACCGATTACACCTCACTCTTTTTAAACAAATTTTAATTCGTGGAATAATTTTTCTGTGAACGTCATCTAGAGTAAACTAGTTTTGCAAATTAGGTTACGCCTAGTTTACCATAGGCCTGGAGCACTAGAACTGCGCCACAGCAGTTAATGAGGACTCGGTGAAGGGATGCGCTGTGTCGTTATTGTTATTACTTTACGGTGCCGAAAAAGCTTTTTAAAAGTTGACGTTTGCCTGTCTTCTTTATAATCATAATAATCACGAGACGAGGTGAGCTTCTCCTGCCCCGCCGCCCTGTGGCGCGCTCTACCGGGCGTCGGCAGCGGCAGGTCCCCCGCCCCCAAGCCCCACCCCCGTGACCACCGCTGGCGTCGCGCCCGGCCCGGCGTGGCCCGGCGTGGCGCCCGCCGAAACACAGCGCGGCTGGCTGGTTCAACGCGTTTCCGCGTAGCTTTTATGCCCCGCACCCGCGAGCGAAACGTTATTTTCGTACAGTTTGCACCGACCGAAAAACCCGCACGACCGGATTATGTCCGTATTTTGCGGTGGGTGTGTGGGTTTGGACCGTAATGTTTATCCATGCCCTGTCATTTCTTTTCTTTCTTTCTCTCCCCCCCTCCCCTTTCCTCTCTTTCTCCCTCTCTCCCTCTCCCTCTCTCTCTCTGCAAACTCAAGTGTGAGACAGTATCACACTTTTTACTGCAGTACCACTGTGTCTCACACTTTCAAAAACTATTTTCTGTCGTTAAATAGCAATCACGTTTTAAAGAACAGCATCAGTTTTGGTTCAAAATCCCGGTTAAAACGAGCTACCATGTGATGGGGTTCTGATCGCAAACAACAACGTTCCTATACATTTTCGAAACCATTAATTTACGATTATTTAATGTATTGTTGTTCCAAACCCCATCACATGGTAGCTCGTTTTAACCGGAATTTTCAACCAAAGCTGATCCTGTTCTCTAAAACGTGATTGCTATTCAACGACAGAAAATAGTTTTTGAAAGTGTGAGACACAGTGGTACTGCAGTAAAAAGCGTGACACTGTCTCACACTTAAGTTTGCAGAGCTCTCTCTCTTCCCCTTTCTTTCGCACACATACATCTGCGACTGTCTGCCGCGCGTTCAGTAGATCATAAATGTCATTGAATTTGAGAACCTTGACGTCCTCCTCACGGCCTCTGTGGTCTGGCTGTCTCCCTCCGGCTCTGGGCCCTGGCCCACCCCGCCCCGGCGCCCCACCCCGCCCCACCCCGCCCCGTCCGGTGGCCGCCAAGGTCGGCGTAACCTCCCGCACGGCGGCGGCCCGCCCGCCTGTCGTCGTCGGGGTTCGGCATATGGGCAGGGCAGCCCGCCCTCCTCGCTCTGTCTCTCTCGCATCTTTACGGTGAAGCCCATGAGTGCGAAAGAGACGGAGCGAGAGGAACAGGCGTTTGGACTGGGTCGGGCAGGGCAGGGCGGGGCGATGCGGACGCCCAGGACGCGCTGCGACACACACATCCTGGTCTCGGAGGAGATTGATGGCGAACCTGCGTCTGGGACGCGCCGTGTGTCACAACATACCGTGGACGTCGGCGCGTCACGGAGCATCGCGGAGCGCTTCGGAAAAATCAACAAATTGGCTGCGTCAGCAGAATGGTTTGTCTGCCGCGCGACAGGGTTCAGCGGTGACAGGGAACGTTTATCGCAGCGCGGGTATAAATTAATTATGCGCGCTGTCTCGTCACCTGTTAATTTTAACAAAAATGAAAAAGAAAAGGGGGGGGGGAGTTTGTAGACGAATTAGAAAACCTGACTGATTCAGCTCGATCGGCGTGTGAAAATGATATGCTGCCTCAATTCCAGTCGCTCATGTCGGCCTGAGCACGCGAGCCGCGCCGATGTTGTTACGGTGTGTTACGCGGCGGCCTTGCCCTTGGCTGGCTGCTCGGCTTTACACCGCCAGAAAAAAGAGTTTCACTTTTTGATTTCCTCCGCCCCACGCACGCGAAGCATCTCTTGTCCCCCTTCTCCCAACGTTCTCTCTCTCCCCCTCTCTCCGTTCCCCACACACACACTGCCACGCCGCTCCGCAAGAGCAATCAGGACTATTTTGTTCCCGCCTGCTCGGGAATGCTACTCTGCCCGGCGGGCGGCGCCTCGCGCACGCGCGGAGCTGCGACACCACGCCGTTAATAGCGATTTAACTTACTAGCTTTCACATTATATTTGTAATTTATTTCTTTAAATCATGCGATGTGGGGCCTCAGTTTTACTATTTTATGCGAATGGCGCGGTCTCGATTCGCTGTTAAATAAGACCAGCACTCTAGACGCGCCACGTCGTCGGGGCTGGACCCTACTCCACGTTATTCTCTCCAGCGTCTTGTATCCTCCAGGGCTCAGTCTCTCTCTCTCTCTTTTACGATCACCTCACTTTATTTCGCCTAGTATTAATTTTAATAATTTTGATCCAGCCGGCCGGCCGGCGGCCATACCCGACGCGAAAAGATCTGTACGCTATCAGGTGGTTTTAACTTTGTTCTGACGAACAGAGACGTACAGTTTGCGACCATCTGCAAGTGGTTCGCTGAGGTTCGCTTCGTAGGTCGCAGCATGTTCGTCAAGGTGCGTCAAAAGTGCGCAGATGTTTCACTTTGCACCCTATTCCGAACTCAGAGCGAACATAGTTCGTTTTTGCGGCGACGTACCGGGGTCGCTACTTCTTCGCCATCAGAGCGACCCATAATCTGTTCGCCTGCGGTACGCTTTCAGTTCGCCATTAGTTCGCTTGCGGTACGCTTTGAGATAGCCTGCGGTCCGCTTTCAGTTTCGGTAAGCTTTCAGTTCGCCTGCTGTATGCTTTCAGTTCGCTTTTGGTTCGCTAAATGTTCGCTTTTAGTGCGCGTTTGGGTACGGGAGGGGTTGCGGGTAGAAAGGGGGGGGGGCGTGGAAAGGGGAGGGGGGGGGGAGGGGCTCGTTTAAAAATGTGCAGCCCCGAATTCAGTCCGGTCAGCCGAGCTCTTCACGGGCTCTCGCCCAACGGCCAGCCCTGAGATGCACCCGTAATGTTACAAAAAAACGCCAACCTCTGGTCTGGATGTGGCCGAAAGCACTATTCGGGCCAATGCCGGGCTTTCCACGAGCGGGTTTGCCCGAAATGAGACCTGCCCTTCCTGGAGCACGCCGTGGAGTGCTCTGCGCCAGCTCGAAACCGCAGCCGTGCACCAGAAGTCCCTCCGCCCGCCTGATGCCGTGCGAGAGAAGCCTGCACTTTCCGCGTGCTCCGTAGTGACTGCTGCTACCCAAACTGCGCTAACTTGTCCTGCCATACACAACTATACATCTCTCCATACGGTCCGCACGAGTCACTTACTGAAAAAATAAGAAACACAACAAGTACCGGGTGTTTCTTTGAATGCGTAAGAGTGTTGTGGGTTTGCCAACCCAATTCACCCGTAAAAAAAACCATAGAGTCCTAGAGGACTCTAAGGACTCTAAGGCACCATGGCCCCTGCAGCGCTTGCGAGTATGTAATCCCGCAACACTGTTACGTACTCAAAGAAACACCCGGTACAAACCAGTGCATGTGAGCTTCAAAGCCATCACGCGCTCAGCGTAAGCGACACATCCTCACACAACGACAGCTGGCGTCGGACTGAGGAGAGGAGACGGGACGGGAGACGGGATGGGATGGCCCGGGGGCCCCGGGCCGGAGCAGGTAGCCGATGACACCGCCGCTTTGTTAATCCCCGTGGCTTGTGCAGCGCACCCCTTCCCCTCCCCTCGTGAACCGATGGCGAACTCAAGTCGCTGTGTTCGCTCCCAGAGCGACTCGATGGCGAACTCAAATCGCTGTGTTCGCCACCAGAGCGACTCGATGGCGAAATTAAGTCGCTGTGTTCGCTACTAGAGCGACTCGATGGCGTACTCAGTTCGCCCAGAGGGGGACCACTGGCGAACCTCCGACGAACCTTCGTGGCGCTCGCCCGGAAGCCTGGCGAACCTCAGCGACCCATTGGCCTACCCGGCGCGAACCTCCGCGAATCGATAGCGAAATGAAAGCGTACTAAAAGCACACAAATCTTTTTGCGTCGGGTAGCCATACGCTATCTTGAGCGCGAAATCACCTGATCGCCTGACCAGTGGCGCGAGGAGAGGGAATATGCTGGGCGGGATGGGCAGATGGTCAGCAGCATGTTGAGCCGCCGCCGGCGGCCGTCATAAATAATGTAGTCCGCTCCAAGTATCGGCGACATTGTTCAAACTGGGCGCGCGGGGCGGGTGGGTGCGGGCTGCGGGCGCGCCGCCGTGGCAAGCTGCCTGTACCAACGCTTCGATTATTATTTGTCTGACCGCCGTTGACGTCATCAACCCCTCGGTGACATGCGCTAGGAGAGCTGAAGACGTCTCCACTTCCGTGCGCTCGTCCGGCCCCTCGGCCAAGATGGAACAATATTGATGATTCTACTTTTCTATCTTTGTCCTTTCGTGAAAAATATCCACCCGATTTGCTCTGTCTCTCCCGCACTCTCGGGCTGCTCTGTTCCTCGCCATGTCTCTCTCGCACTCTCGGGCTGCTCCGTTCCTCGCCATGTCTCTCTCGCACTCTCGGGCTGCTCCTTTCAGGTGCAAGGGAGACAGAGCGAGGAGAAAGCGCTCGTCTCAATAAGTGTGCTAAAGCAAAGGACCAGCCCGACGCACAGTGCAGCTCCGGCGGCGGGGTGGTGACGCGCAGTTGTAGTAGTCCGATGGACTGACGGTTGATGGTCTTGCGCCCCGCCCCGCCCCGCTCCGCCCCGCCAGGCTGCTCTGCGCCCAGGGGCTCAACCTTTACATCGCGAGTTTTAAAATTAGCCGCGCGGGCTGGGCCGGGCTGGGCCGGGCTGGGCCGGGCGCCGGGCGGGCGCGGCCGCGGGACTGTGAGAGCCTGCTGGCCCTGCTGGCCTAGCCTCAGTCCGGCCCGCACCCGCACCGCTCGCAGGCTCAGCCGTACTGCGTGTTGTACTTGAGTGTGTCTGTCCGCGCCCGCAGCCGTCGTCCTGCCTGTCAGGCACCCCACGGTAAACGAAGCGCTGGGCTGCCGATGCGGCCGGTTGCCTATCCGACGGGCGGATGGTTGCCTACCCTGCGGGCGGATGGTTGCCTATCCTACGGGCGGATGGTTGCCTACCCGGCAGGCGGATGGTTGCCTTTCTGACCGTGTCAGGCGGGTTTTGGAGGGAACGACGCGCGGCTTCGTAGTTGGAATGCTGCTATTATTTTAGCCGTACTTTTTGTGGACTGGATTAAGTGGTGACAGCAGTTATTACATGTTTTTTCCCCTCTCTGTTTGCACAGGCTCATCGCGGACCTCAAGCTCAAGCTCGCGCAGGCCAACGCTGACCTCGAGAGTCTCGAGACCGTAGCAGCGGAGATCAACTCTCTGCGTTCCACTCTACAGTCTCTGGACGGCGAGGTGCGCGCCGCCTACGTGTTTGGCGAGGACCAGGACGCCGCGGAGCAGAGGCTTCTGGAGCTCGGCGGCCGTGTCGACGCGAGCGTCTGCCGCGTCAAGAAGCTCGGCGCCGACACAAAGCAGCGCTATACCGCGGCCCAGCAGCTCGTGCCCACGGAGCTCGCTCAAGAAGTTAGTATGATTTGCAAACGCGGTGCTCCCCGGCCTTTCCTTTTCCCAATTTTCCACGTTTTTCGCAAGTAAAGATGGGTGCAGATGCAGGGCAGAGCAGTGTTGACTCATGAGCACGCAGTGACGCTATATATCTATGCGTGTCTTGAGGTGATTCTCTGCCCGCTGTCGCAGTTTAGTGAATCGCTGTGATGTGTATGATGCTGCGCGTGGCGGGGGGTGCGGGGCATCTCATTGACGGCGGCACAACAGGTCCAGAGACAGCGTGACTCATGCTGGCCCCGCGCCTGGCGCCACTCCAACGCGCCCAAGCGAATCAGCATGGAGATTTATTATTAGCTGCCCACTGCTGCTATCTATCGGCGGGCGGGCTAGCGGGCGGGCTTGTCGGTACACTCGTACACTCAGCAATGTTTACCTTAAACGCCAACCATTTTTTCCCGCCGAACGTTACGATTTAGTGATAAGAAATCACATCTGCTGGGTACCCTATCAAATGACGTAAACGAATTTTTTTCAGGTTTCTTTCGTGAGTTACATTTGCAGACAATAGCGTCTCTTGCGTTCGAATATTTAGATTTTTGAGGAATTCCGAAGACTGTAAGTTTATACGTCCTTCCGAGAATGAAACAACTCTGAAATTTTCGTTCATTTGGTAATTTCGGATAATTCGGGAAAATTCGGAAAAAATGGGGAAAAAATAAGAGAAAGTTTGGAAAAATTCAAGCGAAACTTGCAAAAACAAATCCAACACAAATTCAAAAAAAAAAAAAAAAACCTCACATTCATTCAGAAAAAATCACTAAAATTCTCAACATTTGCTCATCTAAAATGTGAGGTGATGGCCGCTCGCGTCCCCCCCGGCGCACTCCTGCGAAAACTGACGTTCGGCGTTTCTCTCCTTTCAGCTCACCTCTTTAGAGCTGCTCTCCGAGTCCGTCAGTGCCGCCATGGAAGAGAAGGACAGGGACCTGAAGCGCGCGCGCACCGTGCGATCAGACTACGCGCGCGACGTGGACGCGGTGACGGCGTGGATCCAGCGCGCCGAGCTGCGCGTCCAGGACCGCTCGGCCGAGCCGCAGGTGCTGCGCGACCACCTGCAGCAGGTGCAGGCGGAGATCGGCCCGACCGAGGACCGGCTGGAGCGGCTGAGCCGTAACGCCCGCACCATCCTGGAGAACACGCAGGACGAGGCGGAGAAGGCGCGCGTGCAGGCCACGGTGCGCTCGCTCACCGACCAGCTGCAGCAGGTGCGCGCCTGGCTGCACGACAAGAAGCAGCAGGTCGGGGACTCGCTCGATGCCTGGGCGAGGTTCATGTCCCTGCATCAGGCGGTCCTCGCGTGGGTCGAGGAGCAGACCAAGTTCCTGGCCGCCCCGCTGCAGCTGGACTCGCTCACACAAGCCCGTCAGAGACTGCATGATTACACGGTAAGAAGTTAGTCGCGTGGCATCTGCGTTAAAAAAGAAATATATGCAAATTTTCGCACTTTCCCCATCGTTTCTTTTGCTTCTTTTCTTTTCTACAGACAGCGTTGCGAAGTAGTAAGCAGGCTGGTAAAAATCTCAGTGATATGTCAAGAGAGTTGGAACAGATTGGACAAGTTACGGCAGTCGGCGACTTACCTGAAAAATTACAAGCAGCTGAGGAAGCTAAGATGAAAGTAGAGGCGTTACTGTTAGAAAGGGTAAGATCGGCTGTGACTTTCTTTTTTTGATAGCAAAGCGTGTGTAGTTTTTGTAATGCGCTGTTTCTTTGCATGTTTCAGAATGCCTTACTACAAGAAACAAGCGAGGAGTGGGAGCGATGTGAAAGAAAGATGAAAGATGTGCGCTCATGGATGGAGAAAACACAGCAAGCACTAGATTCACCACAGAATAGGAAGCGTCCCTTGAGGGACCAGCATGCAAATAGAGAAAAATTGCTTGCCGATGCATCAACCCAAAAGACGAAAATCGCGCTGTCTGTTGAAAAACTCCAGGTGAGACTCAATGTTTTCCTGATGTCATTAACAATTTGTTGCTTGCATGGTGTTTTCAATATTTCTATCATCAACCAGATTCACTTCCGGTCTGGAGTTGGGGGAAATGGCAAGGTAACAGAGGAAGCTAGCCAATTAATTAACGAACTCGATCGACTGATGAATGATATCAAGGAGCAAACCACCACACTTGAGGCTTGTCTATCTCAAATCGACACATATCAACACGTACGTATTTCAGTATCTTGGAAGTCTCAGATAATAAAATAAAGTGTCTATGTTCATTCTCTCTTATCATGTATTTTTTCAGGAGATTCAACAGCTTAGGACGCAAATTGTGTCTGTAGAGGCTCAGCTTCGATCTGCTCTCAGCCCCAACTATTTACCTCACGACAGAGATCGGGCTTTGCATGATCAAAACGTAAGTATTGGTTAATGTTTTGTTTTCACCCCATTCCAAGCTGTAGTCCGAAATTCGGAAATATTCAGAAAATTGACTCAATTGTCATCAAAATTTTGATTTTACAATGTGTAGTTTCCCGTAATTGTGATGCAATGCTGGTCGTCGTGAGTTTTCCGAACAGTCCTGTAATTTTCCTTTGCCTTCAGTAATCTCCCAACTTTACCTGCACCTACTGGCACTTTTGCGTCTAGGTTTTGTCTTAATATTATTGCATTCTGTTATTAGCCAGCAAAGGTTTACTTCAATATTAGTTTTGAATCAATAGATTACTTCTAAAACTAGTCTTAGTTGATGGAAATCCAATGGACAATGCGGCCGATGGCCACCACGCGTCATTCTAAATCATCTTTACACTTTTATCATTCGTTAACTTATCCATTCCTGAAATGAATTCGAAAACTTAGTTCTTTTTTGCACGCTTCCATTGCACACTTTATTAGATGACCTCGTTTTGATTTTGGTGCGTGTACTTTGCATGTTACAAGTGTGGAAATGTATTTGCACACAGTCAAATGCCAACTGTTTTTAATATTCTTGTATATAGTGCGCAAGGCTTCTTCTGAATACTTGCAAATCTAAACGGGTGGTATGAAGCTATTTTAATTGTTCCTTTTTTATCTAGATATGGTTTTGTATCCTCTGATAAAAATTGCGTCATAATATTTTTTTAAATCTTCAAATACAATGTTAGTTATTTCAAAAATGTCTATCCTGTCGTGTAAACGCTCTGACTGTTCATAGTTAACTCGTGTTGCCATTTTTACTGAATATCATTAGGCCCCTGTCTCAGCGTATTGGCTGACTTTTTAAATGCCTGGTTGGTGCGGGTTGAATAATATTCTTAGCACCAGAACAAATGCATATTCCTAAACTTTTCAGCTTATATCCCCCATCCTTTCAGTGAAAATATGAGGGGCGTTATTCTCTTGGACTTCTCACTTTATCAAAGACAAAAGACAGCATTTGTCTTGGATTTCCTCAACTTTGTTACGATTTAGGATAACCTTTGCTCACCTCACCAGTTATGTATTTTCATGAAGCTGACGAACTAGGCCATATTAATTTTAAAACATCCACATGGTTTCGATATTTCAGTTTTAGTATTGCGTAACGAAAACGGCATCGATACTTAAGCTCATATAATTGGTGACATGTCTTTCTACTACTCACAGCGTGTTTGATATCTCTCCTGCTCCCTTCCCATTCCTGCAGGCTTGTCGTGAAAGAATAAACGCCCTACAGAACAAGATCACAGCTCGCAATGAACGAGTCAAGCTCCTCGCTCAAAGAGGAACGCCAGATACTGATCCTTTAGATTAATATGCCCCCTCAGCAGCCCTAAAATAAGACGTTGACACTAAGACTTTTTAACATTTAACCTCAGCAAAGGCAAAAAGAACGCTGACTAGCACTTGAGCTTCTCGGCGTGCCACCAGGCATTTAAGAAAGCAGTGTAATACCTAGAGATCTTAGTGCCTGGTGCACCTGTACCGATCAGACTTAAACTCCTTCTAAGAAATTATATTTTTTGATGTGTTGTTGGCACTTATATTTTTTGGTTCTGGTGGCCACACACAGGAGATGCGCTTGCGGGTGGAGCTGCTCACGGAGCAAATTCTGCGCATAGACCCGAACTGGAGTTCAAGCGCCTCCGGTGAAGGTTTTGGTCGACACTTCGTCCATGTGGAACCAGATATTTCATACGCCGATATTGCGGCAGGACGCATCAGCCCCTGCCCAGTCGACCACCAACCCGAAAACAAGATGAAGAAACTTACCGTTAACGCATCAAGAGTTGGGAATGATGCCGAAAGTTCGAATTCGCGTAGCCTCATTCAAGTAGGCAATCAGCATATTAGTAATATTTTACCAATTAATCAAAATACCTCTCTATTCCTCGATTCAAGTATGAGTGTCGATGGAAGAACTCTGGAAGTAGAGATGGCCTCAAGATCGCATTCTGTGTACCCTGTCCCGGAAATACAACTTCCTCTTACCTCGTTTGATGAAAGGGCTCGGGACGGCGAAAAAGTTTCTTCCAGTGCTAAGAAGATAATTCAAAGATCCCAGAGCCCACAGCTCCCAAGCTCCCCCGATTCAGAAAACACGAAACGAGGACGGTCTCGGATTTCAGTTCAAGTATTAGGGGCAGGTCTTGAGCCTCCAAAGACAACGCGTTGCCGTTCGCGCAGTCCGTTGTTCATACCGGGAGAGACTGCATCATTCGCTCAAATTCTTCGTGGGGCCAATACGGATAACAAAGCAAGTGGCCAAATTTCCGCTTTCGCTTCCCATGTTGAAGAGAGTACAGATACAGGGCTGGAAGTGTCTCCAACATTTTGCGATCCATCCCAAAGAGGTAAACACCCGAAAATATCGTGTGCACTTGCCACGACGCTTTCTTTAATGCCGGCAAAGGAAGAACTAGTTCCGCCAACTCTCACGCAATCGACAACATTCGATGCGTACTCAGCTGATGAGAAATCTCCAAGTAAATATAAAGTTGCGGAGGAAACTACGAAAGCAGAAGATTTTCTTCCAGAGGCTCGAGAGCAGCGTATTTCGTGCCCTACGCAAGCTGACAAACCTGTTTTCGGCGATGCCGCCAGATTGCCATCGGACTCGTTGAACGTTGAACATTCCGTGTCTCATTCTGCAGAGTTGGAAACGGAGGAGAATGCCGATAGACCAGCATCCAGCGATAGATTGGGATTTTCCTACGCCACGATTCTTTCGCAAGGACTAGATCTTAGTCATGAAGCGCCTCCGGTACTCTGCAAAACCGCACTTATCGTAGAATCGCCCTGCAATCTTAAAGGACGTGATGCTGAAGAAGAGGTTGGGAAACCAGGAAAACTTCAGGCCAACACTGAAAAAAATGATATAAAATGGCAAACTTCGAAAAAGAAACACCTCGCAGGCAGCAAGAAGAGCATGTCCCACCCGACGATTCCTGGCCTTGTTTTGGAGGTACCCCGTAATAAAAAACCGCAGACTAAGAAGACACCTTCTCAATTGCCGGCCACTAATATAGAGAGCACAAAGGTGGAAAAGCAAGAAGCTGACCAAGAAACACAAATTTCTCCCAGACCCCTCATGCCTGCTGTTGAAAAACAGAAGAAAAAGAAGGCCTCGAAACAAAACCTTCAAAAAGGAAATGTAGAAGAAGATGAAATAGAAAAGGCTCTGAGGGAAATTGCAGCTTTGGAGACATCAAGCAAGAAGAGCAGTAAGCAATTACAGGTTTCGCGTAGAGCGAATAAAGTTGCTGTTATTGCCGAAGCTCCGCATGTTATTGAACCAGCAGAGAAAGGCGCGAGGCACACAGATTCAAAACCCAAAACTACTAAAATTGACGCAAAAGTCATTTCGGACCCTAAGCGAGGCACTAATGAAATACAATCAATAATTGAAGCAAAAGTGGACACAATTCCTCCTATTCTAACAAGTGAAAAATCTGATCCAACACGACACAAGAAGAATAAAAAACAAAAATGTAAAAAGAACCCTGAAGATAGGTCAGCAAATACAGTATCTCCTAAAATGGCTGAAATAAAGGGGATAGGATGTAGTGAAACCACTACGACAACGGGCGTCATAGATGATGACTCCCTTACCAAACAGCCCACTGCTAAGGACACAAATTGTAAAGAGCTGAAGTCACCTGTTGAATCCTCATGTGTTACATCAAAATATCCCGAACAACCTAAAAGTCAAACAAGTGATTCAAAACAGACTCTGATTAAAGATGCGATACAGACTACAAGTTTGTTGTCACAGTCAAAACATAAGAAAGATAGAGATGGACTGCAATGCCTGAAGGGCAAGAAAGTGGATTCGCGTAGTGGCAAGAGAGGAGGCGCACAGTCCGAAAAAGATTCCAAGCTTCATACCGAGAGCAGTAAGGATAAAGGAATAATTCTAAGCCAGGAAAATGTCACCTCTGCTAGTAATGAGTTGTTGCGCTCGTATTCACCGCGTGAGTCACGCTCAACAGAGAAAATTATCTTGTCTCCGCCAAAACTGACTTGCGATGAAACGAGTGATACAACGGATGATGGACCTATTCTCGTCGTGAAAGCATCGCTCGAGCCGGTAAGGAACTTCCAAACATCCCGACAAAGCATACAGAGGGCTGTAAAACAGTTATCAGAAGCCATGGAAGGCCTTGTTGATCAAAGCAAAGCTCCTTCTGTAGAGAGGCAACAAAATTTTGAGGATGACGACCGCCTTGAGATGGTAAAGGACCTAGAACTGCAAAAGATTGGTGCATCTTTGCCAGTTTCGGCTCTCTCAATTGGTGCATCCTCTCCTACCTCTAGTCCCTTCCAGCAACAAGACTCAGAGAGAAGTTATCCGCGTGGAATCAGTCTTGCTCCAATTTCTGATGACTGGATGACTGCATTAGATGAGCCCATCTCGTTGGATGACACTGAAGACGAACCTGCGTCGAGAAGAAAAGAGATCGATCTAGAAACAAGTCTTGGTGTGAAGTGTTATCAAAATGTAAATGAGAAACAGGCGGAACAATCTGCATCTCAAAAACTTCTAAGTAACTTCCAATTAAAATTGCAGCCAAGTTCCGATGACTGGCTTGTCGCATTGGACGAGCCGATAACGTTGGACGACGAGGGGGACGAGCCCATGTTGAGAATCAAACAAGCAAAGCCAGAGGCCACTCCTCACATCACGAATTCTCAAGCGACAAGTAATGTAGAAGAAAAACGCGCTGAATCCGAAAAACTTCCCAGTAACTTCCCATTGAAATTGCAGCCAAGCTCCGATGACTGGTTGGCAGCATTGGAAGAGCCCATCACGTTGGACGACGATGAAGCCGATCCTCCTTCAAACAGCGAGTTGACAAAGCTAGAATCGAGTCCTGGTGTTATGAATCTCCAAGAGGTGACTGATGCACAGAGGGACCGCTCCGAATCTCAAAAACCTCCAAGCAACCTCCAATTGAAATTGCAGCCAAGTTCCGATGACTGGTTGGCAGCATTGGAAGAGCCCATCACGTTGGACGACGATGAAGCCGATCCTCCTTCAAACAGCGAGTTGACAAAGCTTGAATCGAGTCCTGGTGTTATGAATCTCCAAGAGGTGACTGATGCACAGAAGGACCGCTCCGAATCTCAAAAACCTCCAAGCAACCTCCAATTGAAATTACAGCCAAGTTCCGATGATTGGCTGGTAGCATTGGAGGAGCCCATTACGTTGGACGACGATGAAGACGAATCTGTGTTGAAAACCATATCAGCCAAACCAGAGGAATCCTCTCATATTTGGAATTCTCAAGATACGGGTAATATAGAGGAGAAACGCCTCAAATTGGAAAAAGCAGTTGGCGATCTGCAATTGAAATTGCAACCAAGCTCTGATGACTGGCTCGTTGCACTGGAGGAGCCTATGACGCTGGACGACAATGAAGTCAATCGTGCTTCGAGCAGCGAGTTGGCAAAGCTAGAATCGAGTCCTAGTGTTATGAATTTTCAAGAGGTAAATAATGCACTGGAGGACCGCTCCGAATCTCATAAACCTCCAAGCAACCTCCTATTGAAACCGCAGCCAAGTTCCGATGACTGGTTGGTAGCATTGGAAGAGCCCATTACGCTGGACGACGATGAAGACGAGCCTCTGTCGAGAACCAATTCAGCAAATCAAGAAGTTTCCTCTCAAAAAATTACGAATTCTCAAGAGATAAGTTATGCAGAGGAAAACCACCCTGCGTCGGAAGAGCCTGTAATTCACAGCCAAATAAAATTGCAAGCTGGTTCTGACGACTGGTTAGTTGCTCTAGAGGAGCCTATTGAGTTGGATGACGACGAGTCCTTGTCGACACCTCTCTGTGACGTCCCTAACCAAGGGGCTGGACAATCTTCTAGTCCTCAAACACACTTTGTTTTTGCGTCCGATCATGAAAGTGTTATTAATTGCGAGCCACTTGCAACTTTTCAGACAGTGGCAACCACTGATGGTTTGCGGACATCAGAATCGTCAATTTTGCCAGCCCAGTCCCCTTTGCTGGATGCTTTAAGTCCTGAAGACAAAAAGAAACCCACGAGCGAAACACATACTGAAGATTCAGGGCACAGATGTGGTCTGCGCGGCCAGTCACCAATGCGTCGGCGCGACACGAAAAGAAGCCAAAAACATGCTGACGTTCCGAATCAAATGCCAACAGCTGGGATTTTTGGATCAGTTAAGACAAGATCAAAGAATCCCCGGAAAATTTTTGACTTGAATCCGTTAACGGGTGAGGTTTCTATTCTTCCAAGTGCTCCAATCAGTACGGCTAAAAGTAGTTCACCCGAACCCGTTTCAGCTTCTCTCGGAATAATATCTGCCCATTCAATTGCCACAATAAAAAGCAGCGATTGCCCACTCAAGCCTGAACCTGTATTTATTACTGAAAATGAAGAAACTGTTAGCGAAATTCCTGTACGCGAAGCTGCTGGCTCTCAAAGTTCTAAGAAGACAATAGAATATTATCTGCTCATGGACTCAAGCTTACCCATTGGGACATCAGGACATCAAGAAGCGGAACGTCTCTGGCAAATGAGACTCGCTTCCATAGAACTGACAGGAGCTGAGATTACGTCACCAACTATAGACACTGACAAAGACATTCAAGACGAAAACTGTGACCTACGACCTTACGCTGAGGGGGTAGATATGTCTGGTGGGATTATCACAGAGGGCACCCATCCTTTACAAGCTAGAGAGGATCCATTAATATCAGAATATTGTAAGAACATGCAAACTAAAAAGTCAAGCCTGCAGGAGACACCTGCCATTTTTCAGGCAGAGAGAATTTCGGGGACATCAACTTCCTCTTCATCTATGTCATCTCCCACAACGGGGAAATTGAAGGTTTGGCGAACGCTTCTGTTCGAAGTTGTTTGCTTGTTGTGTCGAGTGTCTTTTGCGTTTTGTAACATCTTTTTGGACTAACTTCGATGTATACGGATGTTGATCTAATGCAGCTAACATTTTCCATCAAAACTCATTTGTTGATCTGCTCTCTCTCTCTCTCTCTCTCTCTCTCTCTCTGCAACATTTTCATTCCGATTGAATACATGGCAGAACTTTCAGGCAGCTCGCCTTTACACCGACGTTGTCAACCGACGTTATCAAGAGAGGGTGCTCCTCCCTTTATCCATATTTCTTTGCATTCCCGTTTCCCAATTATCACATTTTAAACTGCAAATTTTGTTTAAACTAACCCGGTGCTGAACCACATCTGTTGTGTTTCTGTGTAGGTTGTAATATGTAGTATTCACAAGTCTTACAAGCATGATATTCGTGTTTCAGAATCGCGACATATGTGACGTATTTTGAGCATGGAAAGCTTATTATGTGCCTGAATACTTGTTTCAACTCTGGATTCTCAGCTACCTGGTTAAAACTTTGTTGCAGGATAAGGTCATACGAGATACGGCACACTTGGCTGCTGCTGTCGCCCAATCAGAGAAAGAGCTTGAGAAGTTACCTGCACATAGTCTCGCTGCGATGCACGATGATCTAGAGGTAGATATCCGTTTGGCGTACGCTAAAAATCGCATTAACCTATTCACCCCTTTTCAATATATGCTTGTGATTTTACAGCGAATCTTAGCCGAACTAATGGCTAAAGATGCCGTTGCTGCTCGTATCCAAGACAACCTGGACTGCCTACCTCAAGACGAGGAGACGCAGGCCTTGTCCTACGGTTTATCTGAAGTTCGTGCTCATTTAGCGGAACTTGTTACTCATGTTTTACAAGGGCGGGCGGCTGTGCAGGTGAGTATTCAATTTAGTGTCTCTTAACGTTTTACTCATCAGATTTTTAAAATGTAATTCATTTTTCTTTCTTTCCTTTGTTTTATAGAATGCTGAGCACGGTGGACTCTCAAAAGAGCAGTCTCTTGTGCAGTATCAAAAACTACTAAGTGATCTTGAACGATGGTTGTCATCAGCAGCCCAGCTCGTTAGTGCAAATGTGCAAGACATTCCAGTTTCAGAACTTCAAGAGCAACTCACTGCACACAAGGTAGGAATTTGAGTGGATACTTCACTCAGATTATTGTTTTCACATATTTTATTAATTTGCTTAAATTATATTTCTAGCGGCTTGGTGTGGAACTTCGCCAGCACGAGTCCCAGTTGCAGCAACTTTCTTCACTCTGTGCAGCCCTAGAAAAGCAGCCTGGAGCAGAGCATCTAGCGCCGAACTTGCTTTCTCAATTATCGTCACTTCAAGACGCGTTCCGGGAGCTGAGTGATGTCGTTCCGGCTCGCATCGCGGCGCTTCAGGTACCTGGGTTACATCCTGGTATCTGCCTCGTGTAGATGTTCCGTGAATAGCTTTCAGTTATGCTTCTGGGGCATTGATAACTAGTAGGATGCGGGCCTGATTAGGGCATAACGCACGCTCTTGCTTTCACCGCTTCATCATTGCTCACCTTCCTGTTGCTTCTTTTGCGCCTATTCTCTCACGAATATTTTTTTCCCTCTTTGCAATAAGTTACCTTGCCTTAGCTAAAGAACACAAAGTCGTTGGCATGGAAGTGGCGTGGACCACCCCCAAATATAATGCTTTTTTGACTAGAAATATCTGGTTAATATCATCAACATTGGTAGAACGCCTATAATTTTTAGGTCCCTGTAGGGGGCCTTCTTCCTTTCGCCCGAAAGTTTTATTTTTCTCGACAATGGATTATTAAGACCACAGCGATTTCTGGCGTACAGATTCTAACGAAATTGCAATAGAAAATAGTTTGTAAAATTAGAAAATTTTGAAACTGTGTCTGATTGCAATCTGTCTTACCAGATCCGAGTAATTTCAATTACAATGTGCAAAATCAGTAGCCAAGGCGGCAATACCCATGCCGCGTGGGCGGAGCTAGCAGCAGCGGCCATGCTCCCCGCTTCAAATATCCAGTATTATTGTGGTTCGCCCATTTCTCAACTCAAAGCTTTGAAAAGCATTTTCTTTAAACAATGACCTAAGCACGACCTTGTGTCTGTTTTTCTGTAATGTCTCAAATTCTCTCAACAAATTAAAGGTGAGTTTTGGGAGTTTGATAATACTCCATGAGTCATGAGGCATCATGTAAAAGTATCTCCTGTGTTTATTGCAACTTCTCAATACTCTTAATAGTTCTGACTTCAGTTCTTTCTCATTTAGTGACAAGTTTTAAAACCTAGGGGGCCGTTTAACGCGTTAGCGTTAGAACTTTTTTCCCTCGTTTGATTAAAAGTTTCGTCAGCAGAATGAAACAAGACGGCGAATGGGAGAGAACTTCGCGGAAAAATTAGAGCTGCAAGGTTTCGCTTCCCGGAACTGCTTGCCATTTGTGCTCCTGCTAACGCTTTTTAGGGGGAGAGGCCTTAAGTCTATGGATCATAAGCTTCCTTTAGTACATAGTAGAGCAGCTTTCTAGCAATTTAATTTTATAAACATGCTGGTTTCCTTGCGCCAAATGAATCCCTCATAGAAAAGTGTTTCCCAAATGCTTTGGCTTCCCAACCAACCATGTGAGGTCATGGACTGTCTTTATCGACCTGTTTAAAGTTGTTGCCTTGATGGCGTGGCTGCTGGTGATTTTTGTACATTAAAATTATGAAATGGAGGGTACTGTACAACTAATATATGTGATATATTAGAAATTTTATTTTCTTTCCATGTAAAGCACATGTGATGATTGTTCATGTGGTTTAGTTAAAATAAAGACTTTGTCCATTCTTAAATTGTCTGGTTTGCCAAACCTGTTGTTTTGTACTGATACCATTCTTATTTGTGTATAATATATTTTCAAATGTAGTTGCAAAGGTGTCAGTGCATCACATACAGAATCCCATCAAACTACACATTACATATTCAGTTCCGTCAATGCTGTCAATAATTTAGATTGGGAAATTCCCACACTTGACTCAACATGTTAAAATCGGAATTGAGACTGGATTCTTTATCTGGCTGGGTGGTTCTTCTATTTCTTTTACATCTGTATTGGCTTTGTGGGTTGGTTGGTGTTGGTAACTCATCCAGTGTTCATACAATTCTATATTTACATTCACCTGTCCTTGTATGTTCGAATGGTTGTATTCACGTTGTATTCACTCGAGAGCTTACATGTTATGACGTAACTCCCAGTATACTACGATTTACCTATACTGAATGTCTCATAACCGCCTTTTCCCGTCAAAGTAGTTTGTTATATTCCCTGTACTTTTGTCAGCTTTTCGTTACTTGCATGCTGCTTTTTTCTTGGTATGGCTGGTGAATACTGGCAATTTCGTGTAGTTAAGGCGGACCAGACCCCTAGCTTATGGGGCATGTTACGCTAACGCTCGTAGTTTTTAAATCTGATCATCGTACTTTGAGTCTTATTTTTAACCTTTAGAAAAAATATTTTAACTATCCTTAAATGTTTCTTACCCTGCCTCGCCCTGTTCCTTGTTTGTTACAGGCATCGTTACTAGTGCTTTCGCCAACAAGCACCATTTCCTCTGGGTCGTCACCTATTCATAGTGAAGAAATGATAGGTCGCGGTGTCAACACTGCATCTCAGACTGGGGATAGTCTTCGTGAACCCAAAAGTAAAGCGGCTCAGACAGAGTCTTTGCAGAGGAGTCACATTCAAGTTCTTAAGAAAGTTGATGGGAATGAAGATGTCATTGAGTTTTTGACGATGCCAAATATATCATCTTCAACCTTATATAGTCAGAGCACTGCTGGGGGTTCTGGAAAGAACGACGATCTAATGGTTGAAGTCAAATACAAAGACAGGAATCAACCAGGTGTCTTGGAAAATTTGCAGTCTGAACTGAACATTCTACACACTGAACCACATTCTTTTGAGACTGTGTTAGTTGATCCCGGGGAAACTACTACTGAGGTTATTGTCGATGCTGATGGAAACAAGAGAGTTATTGTGCGTCAGTTAAGAAGGACACTTGTCACGCAACAGCAATACGTTTCTTCGCAACGACAACAAATTCAGTCAGTTACGACCAGACGGCAGGTAGCTCCTGAGAGCGAGGAGTCAGCTTTTAGTCAAATAATCCTTCAGGGCCAGCAGACCGCTGTCACTCGTCAACAAAACGACGGGACAACTGTTCTTACCAGAAGCCAAGATTACGCTGGCCGAGTCGCATCTGGTATTACCGGTGGTGAAGTCACTGTCTCGGACTTCAGTTCCCACCCTCCAAGTAACACAATAACAATGCATGGTGCGCCAAATACGGAAGAGCTGATGCGCCTTGAAGCTTTAGGTGCAAGTGAAAGACTTTGTCTCTCTAGTCTTGATGCACAATCGGTTTTACCCTCGAACATGAGTTTGGAAGACAAGGATCTCTTAACTTCAGCTTCCAGTGTTCGGGCCACAGTCCAGCAAGTAACAAGACGAGTAGTGCGTCAAAGAAGAAAAGTCATACGAAAAATCGTTATCATAGACGGCAAGGAGCATGTTACTGAGGAAGTAGTTGACGAACCAGAGGAGGTGGAAGAGAGTGGGGACGGCATACCACGCGTTAGTATTGAAATAAATCGCACAGGAAGCACGAAGCCAATGCAGGGTAGCCAGTCACTAATGGATTTAAGTCCAAGTAGACACATGCCAGAAGCTGAAAAATCAATGGCTGGCCCAAGTAAACAATCAACGGATACAATAGCTTCTGTGGGATCTTTGGGATCAAATGGTAAACTGGTCGCTGAAACAAGAAGTGCGTCTAGCCCTAAAACCAAAAGCCCTTCAGTTTTTTCAAGACTAGCAAAGCGGACAAAAAAGGCCCTTAAGAAGGTAATTGGTTCAGATGGACAAGAGTATGTTGTCACTCCCGATGATGAAATACAAGATGGTTCAGCCGAGTTTTATGTAAGTACTGAAGAGCTCCCTCCTTCACCTGGTGCTTCACCAATCATAAGGCGGACCAAGCATCTTCATAAAAAAGCAAAGGGGCCTGATGGTAAGGAGTATGACGAAGAGCTAGAAGTAACGGAAGATGGAACTGACACGGTAAGAACCATAAGAAGGGTTGTAAGAAAAATTAAAATAGTTGATGGAAAGGAGGAGGTTGTAGAGGAATTATTGGAAGTTCCAGAGGGAGCTGAGAGTAGGCTTCTGATTGATGCCGATGTTCCGAGAAGCGAGTCTAGTGATGTGAGGACCACTCTTGAAAGAGAGCAGCAAAGCCCTAGTAAGGAGCCGAAGTCCAAAGACAGGTGGTCAATTAAAGATACATTATTTGGCACTCCAAAACTTAAAAGGCAAAGATCTGATGAAAAGACACCCCACTCGAAGCGGGAAGGGTCGAGACCCGAATCATCAGTGCCATTGCCCGCTGATGTCAAGAACGTGCCGAGAAAAGAAAAATCCCCCGACCTCAAAGATGCTGTCGTATCTCCAGAACTGCTTGATCCTACACCAGACACGGGTGGTAATCCTATTTCAGAAGAGGTTTGCGTAGCAGTAAAAGCTCCATCTCGCTCACCATCGCCAGAAAAAGATAATCAATTTAATCATAAAGACTACTGCGAGGATTTCATTAGGAATGAGCGGGTGAAGCATGAAGGTTATCCAGAAAAAATTTTACCTCTTCTAAGTAGCGGGAAGCCAATTGCCCCACCAAGAAAAAATATATCCGATAATGTTAGATCAAAAACTCCAACTCCTGCACCTAGGACATCTGTTTCACCACAGAGGGAACCTGAAAACCAAGTACCAGTACAGGAAGAACTGATGACGGAAACCATCACTAGTCGGAAACCGTTTGGAGGGATCATGATGGGTGTGAAAGTCCCAGAAGATGCAGTAAATCGTTTAAGAAAAACTGTTCGAGGCAGTGAAAAGGACAGTACACCCTTAGAAACGTCAACCCCTACTACCCCAGAGAAGGCAAAACATGAAATTAAAACTATAATTAAGGGTCCAGACGGGACTGAAGAAAAGAGAGAAATAGTTGAGGAAACAGAATATCTGCCTTCAATAATAAGTGAAAACTTGGGAGATCCGAATGGGTCCATCTCCAGCTGGCAGGTAACAACGACGAGAACTGTGATACCAACTGTTGTTACTCGTGAAGTAAAGAAAACAAGAAAGATAGTGCAAAAGACAGTTATTGTTGATGGCAAAGAACATAAAACTGAAGAAGTTGTGCTGGAACCCGAGGAAAGTGTTATAGAATCTGTTGTCACAGGAGAACCAACAACCACTATTGTGCAGGAGAGACAAACTCGTGCCGATGACAGGGGGGAGGAAGAAGTCGACGGTAGTGCTTTGCCAGACCACTACATATCAAGAGAAGCCATGAAAAAGAGACCAAACGAAAGAGTAGAGCAGATCACTGTTGTAAAGAAATCACTCACCAGTGATGGTGCCGAACAAACTGTAGTAATTCAGATAAATGAAACTGAGGAATCAACACAAACAACTAAAGTACTGACCATAAAAACAGTAACAAAGGTCGTGTACGTCATCATTTACCCTGATGGTAATGAACATGTGACAGAGACTGACTTTGAAGTTCTTCCTGGAGACGCAACCCAGCATCGTTACAAACTTTTGCGAAAGGTTGTTCGCACTGTGCGAGTCCAAGATGGACGCAAGGTCGTGACTGAAGAAAAAGAACTGAACGAGCCCCGGGATAGCTGGAATGACGTTATGTCCGCAATAAATGATATAGCAAGAAAGGCTCCGAAACTACAGAAGAGTGGAAATCAGGCAGCCTCTACGCCCTCCCCACCAGATCGGAAGAAGAAGAAATCGGAGAGCCCAAGTCCGGAGAGTGAAACGAAGAAAACAAAAGAAAGTCAAACTCCTTCAACATCTAAATACAACAATATTATTAAAGTAAAAGTAATAAAAACAGTTCAAAGTGCAGACGGAAAAGAGAAGGTTACAATTGAAAAGCATGTTGAGCCCATACCAGCCCACTTGATAAACCCCGAAAAGCCAAGAATAATAAAAAGGATTATAAATGTTCTTGTGAAGGCTGATGGGTCAGAGGAAGTATCTCAGGAAGACATAGAAGAGGTTTCACCCAAGAAGCCGAGTATGCTCTCAAAATTGGTCAAGGACACCAAAGACATAATGCGGAAGGTTGTGTCCGGTGACGAACCAGATCCTCAAGTTATGGAGATCGTTTCACCCCCAAGCCCAATGGCAGAATACTATGATCCCATTGGAGAAATGACAACTCATCCTGGGGAGCACATAAAAACAATCAAAGTAATAAAGACACACATAACACCAGACGGCCTTCTTCAAACAACTGAGGAAGACATGGAAGAAGAGGACTCAAGTGATACGAAGGCAAAGAGAAAGTCAAAACAACGTGATGTGGTGAAAGTACTCCACCACCTAACATATCCGAGTGGAGACGAAATTATCACCGAAATAGACACCGAGGAAGTGAAACCTGGAAAATATAAAATAATCCGACGAGTTTTTAGAGTCTATAAGACAGAGGGCGACGTTCGTAAACTTGTCAGCAAAGAAGAGAAAGAAGAAAAAGGCAAACAAGTAAAATCAATGGATGAAATTGTTAATGATGTAACAAGTAGCACTGCTGATTCTCTCTCGCCTTCCGATGGGCCAAAACAAGAAAGCACTCCAAAAACTTTGCAGACGAAGAGCGAAACAAAAGAAAAAGATGTTACAGAAGAAAACATAATAATTACAAGAACCATAAGAAAAGTCATTGCATTAGATGGCTCTGAAACTGAAACTGATGATGTGACAAAGGCTGCACTTTCGGCAGATCAGATTGATCCCGAGCATCCCATAATAATTCGAAAGACAATATATATAGTCGTGAGTCCAGATGGCAGTGAGCATGTAACTCAGGAGTATGTTGAGGAAGAGGCCGACATTGATCTAAAGTGCCCAATAACGCAACTCGTGAGAAAAATGCGTACACATTTTCCTGGTGTGTACGTCTCAGAAAAAGACATAAAGAGTCACAAAAATGAGTGGCTACAATCAATAAGAGTTATTCGTACCGTCCAAAAGAGCGATGGAAAAGAACAAACGACTGAAGGTGAAGTATCAGAGCCGACAAGTGTAAAGCCAAAGGACGCAAAAGTGAAAGTCACAAAACTAATATATGCCTTCGTACCAAAAGAAGGAAATGAAAGAGTAATTGAAGTTGATCTCGAAGAGATTGAGCCAAACAGATATCAAGTAATACGGCGCACTGTGCGTACCCTAGTTCTTTTGCAGGGAAAACAAACGGTGAAGGACCAGCACACAGAGAAAATAAAATCTTCTGAACCGTCAACACTTGACGAAATAAAGAAAGTTCTCTTTGACACATTTGGCGATAAGGAATCCGAAATACAGTCAAAGATGCCAGTGGATTTCAAACAAAAACCTCAAAATCAGCAACAACAGGTAAGACAACCACAAATATCTTGTAAACTTTTACCGTCAAAATCCGTACGTACTGAAAAATGTTATTCCCCACTTTTTGCTATTCGCACGTAAATGATTAGATTACCTATTTAGAAAAGCACAGTAAAAATTAGATTATAACATGTATGGAAAACCCATAGAAAGCATTCACAGTATGTCAAAAACACGCAGCAAATTTTATATGAACCAAGATTGCGCGAAAACTAATGCGTTTATTCAATTATGATTAGGTATTTCTTCCCTCGCCGGCCGAGTTCATCCAGGTCGAGAAGTCGTTCTGGGACGAGCGGCCCGACCCCAAGATCAGCGTGGCCGCCGCCGTGCCCGCCTCGCCC